>WEKW01006425.1:255047-269425 GCA_013389905.1 Sula dactylatra
GGCGGAGCGCCCCCTGGCGGCGGGCAGCCGCGCCGCCCTCGCCCGCCCGGGCCCTGGAGCCGCGGACGTGTGGGTCCCTGAAACCGGGGCTTGCTTTCCTGTGCGGGCCCCTGTTTTCCTCCAGTGTTTAATCATTCGCCCCCAGAAGGCTTCCAGGAGAGAGCCCCCATGGCCGGGCGGGACCCCCGCCCCTGCCCCCGTCAGGGCAAATGGGGCTCAGGGCACCCTCGGCCTTCAGAGGCGTCCGCTTCTTAACGCTTCGCCGTGGTGATGGCAAGGGCGCCATGTGCCCAAACATAACCTTATTTCATTAACATCTATATTCGTGTTCAACGGCGTGATTCTTACCTTCACAGCCTCTTCCAAACCTCCAAATGCCGCCTTGCAGCGTTACGTAGCGCTGCGGGAGCTGCCACTGGAACGGCGCTCCTGCCACGCAGCCTTGCAGGACTGCACCTGCAGCGACTTTCTCATTTCTTTAAACACTGTCAGAAATGTCTCTTAGCTTTTGGGAAAACCAGTGAAGGGGACCCCTAAGGAACAGACCGGGTAGTCTGGGGTGTATGGGTGTCTTCTCCACTAGGAACTTAGCAGGAAAACCCCTCCAGACCCAAACAGGTTGGAGGCAAAAATAATTGTGTCGCCCAAGAGTAAGCCTTCACAGACACAGACGATGGGTACGGAAGAGAGTGGCAAAGTTGGCTTTTTCACTTTAGTTGCTCTTCCAAGTTGGACTTTTACCATCAGAGCAATTTGATTGCTTTGGATGGAAAGGCCAGCTCTTTAGTCAGAATAAATGCATCTACAGTGACTACTATCTATCAGAGTGTGCTGATTTACATTACTTGGGTACTTGGCATGCATTTCCTTTGCCTTTGTCACAATGATAGTATCCTAATTTTCTGTTACTTACATTTAGTATGAGGATATATTTCTTCTCCTCCCATGATTGTTAACAAATTGATCTATTAAATTATATAACCATATTATTCCCCTCTAAATGAGATCGATCACTTAAATAAAACACGAAGGCAAAGGAGTGACAAAAGTGTGAACACTAATTTTTGGGGAAATTAGTTCATACTTTGCAATTTCGGGCCCCTGCCCCCGAAGTAGTGCGTGTCTGTGCTCACATATAAAGTTGCAATGTTAAAGCTGAGGTTTGTTTTCCATAAAAAGAAAAATCCCAGTCCCTCTGGCCAAGATCATCTGAGGCTTTCACATTGATTAAGGAACATGTACTTTCTTCCAGTAAGGACTACGGGCCCAACACCATGCAAGCACTGTGGGATCAGGGAGTAAATGCCTCTTCTCTAAGTGGTAATAAGTGGATTGATTGAGTAAGCCATTTTGTAAAGATAGGAAAATAAATTCATACCAAAGCTGCAAACACTAGCAAGCTGCTTCCAGTCCCCACTGGGAATTAAAGTAGATGAGCTATGCACCTTTGAAAAATGAGATTAATTATGGAAATAGCACATGACCCTTAACTAGAGTGGCACTAAATAGCTCTGAAATATGGCGGCAGCCGAAGGCAAATGGTAAGAGCACCCTGCTCTGTGCAGCACTATGTGCTGGTGAGGGTATAAATTAATTTTATTTTTTAAAATAAATTCTTTAGTTAAATTTATATTCTGTGAAGCTCTTGCATCATACTGCTTGATTAATATTAGGATCAGCTGAAAAATATGTCCCTGATTCTAACTGCGGTTGCACTTACAGGTAACTTTGCATCGTTGAAATCTGTGGGACTAGTTGCTCAAGAGAAGTCAGGTCGAGAAGTTGGTCAACACCATCAGTGCTGTCCGGGTTAGGTTTACGTACTCGCGCCAAAGAATAGGGTAGACATTCCTACGGTCGAGCAGAAGGAGTTGTCCATATTAACACGGATGCAGTGAGAGGAGAGACTTTCTGTCCTTTGTTAGATTTCTGTCATCCTCAGACGTGTTGGTCATTTTTCTCTTCAAGGAGTAAAGCAAAGAACAGCTGTCCAAATATTGGTTATGGCTCAGCAGTCAATGGGGATTTCCACTCACAGAGATACCAAGCCTCTGACAAGTGGAGAGAGAAGATGACAGGGCTGATGTCAGAAGTTTTGGTTCCTTAAGCAGAACTACGTTACATTACTCAAATGAGGTCAAGAAGGCAGGAATACTTAGCAAGGATTTCTACTAGGACTACTGGGAAACTAACAGATTTCACTTCAGAACGATGTCTGTAGAAACACGTACTTCCCTAGTTGGGAAAGGCTTATGGTTGGATTCTGGTCCATGCTCTTACTCTTTTATCTAGCACGTAACAGAAAGGAGAAAGGCTGGAGCGTGCAGCATTTCAAGCGAGCCTCAGTAGCTGAATGGCTCTTTGGGTGCTGTGGCTGGTAGCCGTAAGGTAGGGCTAAAGACCTGCCATAATTTACAGCCAGTGAAGGCTGGTTGCATACAATTATTCTTCTTTTTTGTTTGTTTTAATTTACCAGGCTCCATCTGTTTCCCCACTTCAGTGGAGAACATCCTAGCTCTCAAACACATCCCTGTTTTCTTTGTGGACAGAACAGTACGGTAGCTGCTGCTACCGGTTTGCTTGTCTCTGTTTTCCACTCCTACTACTCCATGTCTTTCCTCACGCTGTCTAACTAGACAGATTGCCCTAGATACGGACACCTTCCCAATTAAAAACAGAATCAAAGGCAGTATGTTTCCACTTAGTGTTTTAGCTCTGAGTAAACATTTAGTCGCACTGAAGACAGCGGTTTAATAAAAAGATGTTCTAGTGGGACGCCTGCTTTGGTGGCTTCTCAGATCACACCGTGTCCTACTGTTGGCTGCATGTGAGCCCCCCTCCCATGGCTTCCTCTGCTAACAGTGAAGCTAATTGTTAATTGTAAATATTACTTCTTCTGAGTACTACACAGGCAGTGCCAGTGGGTAGCAGTCATTGCCAGTTTCCAGAGGATTAGAGTGAGTGTTTAGGGTGCCACTCCTATGCTTGATTTTGCAAAAAAACTGCAAATCTCCAAAACCTTATAAAATCAGGGACTCATAAACCAGCCTCCTTTTGAATGTTAACGTAAGTGTATTTTAGATTTAAGGGAATCAGAAGTAACAAAATCTGATTTTAGTTGTAGTGAGTGTTCTCTGTGGCCTTTCTCAAGGGAGTTCATCCATCCTGTCTGAGTGTCTGTGATTCCACGTACAGTCAAGGCATGCTGGGGTTTTTCTCTCCCGTGTGATCTTCTGTTCAAAGTGGCGTTACAGAGGCCACGGATGTTAAAGAGAAATAAGAAGACAATTGGATCACTTTATACTGTCATCTGCGTGCAAAGAAGAGGTGACCTTTTCATGTTTTGAACTCAGCATCTTGGTGTAGATTAAGGGGAGTGACTCATCTCTCTTCTGTCGTTTGTACCTTTTAAGTGAAGCTGATCCGTTTTAGACTCCAACTGCTGCTACCAGAACCCCTTCTTAATGCTCACTGCAGAGAGCTGTTTGCAAAGTTCATCCAGCAAAAGCTGAACAAAATTGTTCAGATCATTGGTACTGTGTAGTCTCGGGGAGAAGAGAGAAAGGAAAAGATAAAAAATGAGAAGTAATTTGATATAGTTTAGCCAGCATGTAGATACTCCTCCTGGAATTTAACATTCAGGTGCGATTAAGAAATAAATATTCTTCAAAATCAAAACTGTTTCTTATTACCAAGTAGGTCATATTTCCAGCAACCGTTTCTCAATATGTAAATATGAGCAGTGATTGCTTTAGAATAGATATAATTATATATTCAACAGAATGCATAATTTTTCCCAATGAACCATAGTTAATTTTATCTGAAAATTAGTGATTACCATTTTGGTGTTAATTACAGAGTACTAGATACATCTTCAGTGTTAAAAGATAGACTCCTCTCTGTTTCATGTACCCCAAGTCACTTGCTGCATAATGAATGTCACTTTGTGATTTTGAAGGTACAAAAAAAAAATTAGAAGATATAACTGAAAATGAAGGATTAATGTTTCGATTAGGACCTCTGGCAACTAAAAAACCATCTTTCACTTAGCTCTACATGAGGGACCTTACCCTAAGCACAGTATTTTGCACTTTATTGTCTAAGTATCCATGAAAGGTCTGGCTCTGTGGGCAGACCAGAGGGAAGAGAATGGTATTAGTTTTTAGTGTGGATACCCACACTTGCTTCTGTGCGTTTTTCTCTCTGCATGCCACGTAGGTAACCCACACCTGGTAGGGAACATGTAGGAGACAATACGAGGTCTGAAAGAGCGTGGATGGTCTCAGTAAAGCATTATACAGAGTGGAAAGCTTGTGAGTGGAGGAGTAAACTAACATCTCTGAAAATGGATGCCTGTTATACAGAAAAAATACAAGGCGGTATGACCTTTCCTTCTCTGTGCAGCCCACCTCAGTTCATCCTCCTTGCTGGATCTGTGAAATGTGGATGAAAAATGCTGGCAACCCTTTCTTGAAGTGAGGGAGAGAAAAGTCTTACCTCCTGCTATGCGAGTCATGATAAAATGATCCTGGTGAAGGCATTCATCCACATGCCTCATTCTACAACATTTAGGCTCAAAAATGCACTTGAGTTTGGTCAGAGTTGATGGGTTCAGCCTAGCAGGCTTGGATATAAACGTTTACTGAAGTGCTTTGCTACATTCCTGCTGTGGGGTAGGATTGTGTGGGCTGGAGAGGCCAGCCGAGTGTCTTTAGGAGGAGCTGACTCAAATGTATGGATTATCCAACATTTTCATTAGTACCAGTGGGGAGGTTTGAATGTGGAATAATTTGCAAATAAAGAAACCAGACGGGGGCAAAATGCATACCCAAGGAACATTAGTATTCAGCTTCACAGCAACTTCTGTGGGAGCATATATGTACTCATTGCAATATCCTGAAAATAATTGCATACATATGTATGTTAGCCCCACCCTCCAGTGGTATCAATAGACTTAACCTAAGTTTTATGTTGAGTTGCAAATTAAGGGAATAGACTTTATTTTAAGAGTGTTGAACACATGGCTGCCATCCAATAACTTCAGTATGGCACCCACCCAAGAAAGTGCTCCAAGGCAGCCTAATCAGAACAGAATTCCTGGCAAAAGTACATTCTGAGACAAGGCTCGCTCTCTTTTTCCAAAGTAGAAAACTCCTTTGATGGGAGGCACAGAGAGTGTTTAAGAACATTCTCAGGTGCCTTTTTTTTGCAAAGTGAAAATCAGACTCAAAGAGTTGGGAAGGAAAATTGCAGGACTCGTTTTAACACTTTTCCTGATCCAGTTGGGCAGTGGAGACTGAGTAACAGCCAGCTGATCTCATTTTAGTTCTCATTTTTTCACCTCTGTCAATAGTCACAAGCTCATAACTTACTACAGAGGGTTTTAATTCTGCTCTGTAACCATGAATGGTGCCTAAGACTTAAACTGTATCATAAAGCCGAGTTAAATTCTCTCATAACGGGCTACCCAGCTTTAGTTTTCTACTAGTATACATTTCAAAATGCTGATCTGGGGCTTGTGTTGGGGTTTTTCCCCCCTGCACGCACTACGTTTTATTGCTTCTGTACTGTTGTTCATGCTTTCACAGTCCAGTTCTAGCAAATGGCTATACTCAGAGTTGTGGGTTTTGGCAAAAAATGTAAAGTGCTGGAGAAAAGATGGGCATGACTCTTAACTCAGCAGCGGTGTCACTTGCTCAGGGTGCCCAATGGTGCAGCAGCATCGTGCAAGGTTGCAGATGGGTGTCCTGCGCTGTGGGAGCTGTGGTGGCTGGTGCAACCCTGCAGGTTCTTCACTGGTAGGTGACAGAAGTGGGGCGAAGACACAACATCCTCCATCAGCAATGTGAGGTGTGGTTTTGGAAGGAAGGTGTGGCTTCAGGTCTGCTGGTATCATGGAAACCCACTTCCTCTCCTTCTGACTTCACAGAAAGCCGAACACGTTAGACCCGTACGAAATGTGCCATTCAGAACTAAAAAAGCACAAGCCACTCTGGTCTGATGAGTGAGAGCCCTCCAGGAAAGTCTAACCAGGATGAGAATGCAACTGAGGAACTTGAAAAATAACAATGAGATGAAGTTTGATATTAAATCTTGGTTTTGGATAATCAGTTTAACATCTCATTCCCTAGACTAATAAACATTTAAAAAAAAAAAAAATTCCAGGCAGCTATTCTAAACATAAGCATTTCCCTCCTATTTTCAGTCTAGAGACTGAATTTTTGCAAATATGATTCAAAATAAAAAAGCAGAACACACTAGTCACCCATATAGATTCATTCTCCAATTAGGAGAGATGAAAAAGTGAAAAAAAGAGTGTCAAGTATCTTACATTAGTAATCATTTTATCTTTCATTTATAGCATATGTAAGACAGATTGGAGAGCCTGTATTTTTAAAATAAAGATCTCTTTTTTTTAAGACTCATTACCTGATTATTGCTGTCTTGGCTATCATGTTCAGCAAGTAGAAAAATAACACCATTCCAAGAGAGGAATGTAATAAAACTTTTTATTAAAGTTGTATTAAACATGGGCTACTGACACAGGTGGATTTGGATTCTTACTTTTTGTACTTTTTGGGTTTTTTTTTAAATTAAGTTCAGGCCAAACTTGAGTGTTTCTTAGCTACCAAATAGCCCAGAACATTAATTCTGGCCTCCCCTATTCCAAGGAAATAACTTCTTTCTGTTTAAAAGATGAAAGGGCCACAGGCAAACCAGACATCACATGAACCTGGCAGACAAAATGACCCAGGACCATTAAAGAAGTTATGTAAACTGCAGCTTGGGAAAGTATTCCCAAAAGGCAATGGCACATCTAGCAGCCCTTGGGCCTTCTCTGTTTGGACCCTACCTTGAAAAGGATGCAGAAGTGTGTGCCCAGGCTTTGAAATAGTGTGTAAGGGCTCATGGATATGACAGCAGCAACAGAATGATGCTGTGATGAGCTCGGAGGTGACCGCCCAGAACCCTGGTGGTAGGCAATGTGCAGGAGGAACAGGAGACAACACCTGGCAGGGGTTTTCAGAGGTGCTGCATTTCTGCAGAAGAGAGGCCAGAGCAGAGGTAAATGAGCCTGGCAGGCTGGCCATTAAGGCAACAAACCAAGCAGGGGCCAGGGAAAGGTACAGAGAGGGAGGCAAGGCTCTGGAGGTAAGCCCTCTGAGGGAAACAGGGAGAGGACGTGATGGGCAAACCAGGAGACAATGGTTGTATTTCAGAAAGGAAAACAAAAGTTCTTATTACAGCAGTTTTTAAGGCAACCGCTGCTGCTTCACCTGCAGTTCCATGTAGCCCCATCTGTGCCCCAACTAGGTACATGTTCTGGGCTTGTGTCCTTTCTTTCCTATGACTCCCCCAGGCTTTGGACCCTACTATTACAGATTTTCAGGCTTAAAAATTCCAGCAGTTAAGTTAGAAACCTGTAGCCATTAGAATAATGAGAGATCCCTAGGGAGAGCAAACACTGCTACGTAGAGAATTTATTAGCAGCAGGAACAGAAGCCTGTATCAGCACTTTACTGGTGGATAAATCAGTGGGTCTGCTAATGATGTTTCAGTTCTCTTGATTGAATTGGATTTGTAAGAGAGAAATGCAGCTGCAGAATGAATTGCTTTATATAACAGGAGAGTAATGAGTAGCCAATCCTGAACAGCCAGGGTTTCTGAATATAGGGATAATTTAGCTTCCGTTCTTGTTGTTATTATTTTATATGCAAATGAAATTATAAATGCCTTTCTCTAATCGCTTCCTGGATCACATGTATTCTAGAGTTTTTGCCTGTTGGTGTGCCAGAGAAATTTCTTCTCCTTATTTTAGCCAGGGTTTAACACTAAATCCTAGTCCTGCTGGAGCCTGTGGGAGTCTTATTGTATTATAGATATGACCCATTCAGAGGACACCAGAAAATACTGGAGCTGCCTGTGGTTGTGAGAGTGCTATTATTTATTTGGAGATAGGGCCCATTACCTTTTGCTATTATCTGCATGTTACATGTGCTGGGTTTTGCATATTTGATGTTTACTTAACATGCATATCAGGTTCTTTTTTAACAGTGTGTTTTGGAGATGATCTGGCCAAGTGCCCTTATCAGCCTCTTGCTAGGTTGTTCTCTGGGGTGCCAGCCAGTAAATCTCTGTGTGTTTTAATCTCTAAATAGGCTACTGCTCCCCCTCCGAAGGATCATGCTGAGCTGAAGCAATGCCCACTGGAAAAGTAGAAAACGGGATGCCAGCTGGCAAAGAGGGCTGAAAAGAGAGAAAAAGAGATAAAATCATTCTTAAATTGAGAAACTGCCTTAGCAACGTCCTCATCTGCTGGGTGGGAGTAGATCATGGTTGCCCAGTTGGTCTTTCAAATGGCTGAGCTCCTAAATTACAGTTATGCCTTGGCATTGGCGAGATGGAGTTGACAGAGATGTACTGTTGAGACACACTATAAATTAAATGGATGGATTGTGAAGTCCAGGCTCTGTATCCAGTAATTGTTCCTTCCACTAGGGGAAAGTCTTACAAAAGCTTCCCTTGGTGCTTAACAGGATCATGGTGGTTTCACTGCACCGTGACTTCAGAAAGGCTTAGGTCAGTAGTAAAGACAAGTGGGGATATTTACTCTGGGTGATTGACTGGAGTCTACCTGGAGTGGGGAGAGATGAACTAGCAGCAACACCCTTCCCTTGCAGAGCAGTGAGGAAGTTTTCTGGTAGGTCAGGGACAACGCTGTGGGAAGGGTCTCAATACTTTCTGCTTTCAGCATTTATGGTGCCAGTCACTGACCTTTTTCTGGTCATCTAGATTAGTCCTTCCCATTTTCTCTACTGGCTACCGAGTGTATGGGCAACATTTCATACCCTACAAGTGGGAGGTGGACAGGAGTGTAGGAGCTGAGAGATGAGAGAGCAGAATCAGGCTGCAGAAGAGCATGTGTTGGGGTGGAGGAATACAAGCTAGGCAGGAGCCTTTGTGAAAAAGAAGATGAAGGAGCAAGAAGAGAGCATAGGTGGACCGAAAATGACTGAGGTAGGAGAAACCCTAGAGACTGCTCAGCTGGATCCTTGGAGATCTAAAGTATGATGGACATGGCCATAAAAATGCATCACAGTGCATATCCATTTAATTCCAGGTAGCTTCGTGGGGATGGCAGCAATGGGAGAGGCAGTGTAGGCGTTCTTCCTACATTCAGTATGCATTCAGATGTTATTTCAAGCCCTGCAAAGTGTGACTGCTAAGCCGCTCAACATTTTAAAGGTTGCTTGGTTAAGAAGTATAAAAAAAATTCTCAAGTTTTATTTTCTGGAAACCAGGAAATGGAAATAATATTGGAAAATCAACAAACCCAACACAATTTTTTTTTTTACACTTTCTCCTCACAATTATGATTTTGGGCACCCTATTGGGGAAAAAAAAAATCTGCATTATACTTGAGATTCTGTTGTATGTTTTCTAGCATTATAGCGGTTTTACATCATTTCATGCTTCAAAAGCCTGGCATGAAGGAAGTTAAACTAGCTGAACAAAATTGTTCAATTACTGGTTTTTAATATGGTATTTTAAAGTTTCAACAATATAAACTGTTGGTATGTTTTATTCCAGTAGGACGTGGTATCTTCTTGGACTGAAGTGAACAATTCTGTTACGCTGATGGGGACCATGGCGCTGCAGGCTATGCCTGCAGTGACAGTTTCCACAATGTAACACAAGCCACTAGTGCCGTTTATTATTATCAGTGTATTTACCACAAAAAAGCTTTAGCCATAGCAATGCTGTAGAAACAGATTTCATTTTGCTAGACTTGAATAATGCAAGTAACACTGCTAGACTAAAAGAGCAACTGAAGGGAAGAGACTACAGTAAGGCAGCTCTTCTTCCCCTTCCAAACATGATTTAACTAGGGACATCTTCCTAGAGCAGGTCAGCGTAGTAAAACAGACTTGTGAAGGGCAAATAATTAATCTCTTTAAAAGTACTCTACAGAAGCACTTTTGCACTCTGGAGATACGTGTTTATGCTCTCACACTGGAGCTGTAGATGACCTGAAGAGGGATCTGCTCAAAAGAACAAGCAAAGGAGGGAGCACTGAGCATTTATTTTGTCAGTCATTTTCTCTATTTCCTTTGCTGGTAGAGGAGCGCAGTTCTGGAGTAAGGGCTTTCTCTAGCACAATGCAGCTGTTCTTTCTGGTGTGCTCCTGAAATGAATTCATCATCTGGCATTTATGATATCATGGCCTGTTGCCATGGCACCCAGTCATGTCACACACATCACACGCTCTCAACATCATGTCTTTCAGAGCAAGAGCGAGCCTCAAAATGGGCAGAAAGGCTTGCATGTTTGGAGTTCAACTGCCAGCAAAAAAAGATAATGTAACAAAGACCAGAGAATCAATATACGATAGAAACAGCCACCGTGAGTGCTGCTCAGCTGCAGGGCTTCTCAGAGGAGGTGCCAAGGAAGGACTTCATGTGTGCCCCTGGAACACCCAGGGCAGTAACACCAAAACAGGACCACAAACCAGCCGTGGCACTGCTGAGACACGGCTCTGTGGCAGAGCAGTACAAACAAAAATCTCATGTTATGCTCAGGAAGACTCAGTATAACAAATGCTTTCTTGTCCGTACCACAGAGTGATCTGGCATTACTTGAAATCCTAAATTCATCAACAGATATAAAAGTTTTAAAAAGTCATGAATATTACTGTCTTCCCAGATGTAATAATTACGTAATGCTTATGATGTTTTTGATTGCTTTTGGTTTACAGGATTTATATTCTGCAGTCATGTAAGGATTATTCTGTTTGGAGCAACTCATCAAACTTTTGTGTTTCGAGTGCACTGCAGCATAACTGGCTGAAGTTTTAGCTCAACCTCACCACTCTGCATGAAAGGAGGATAGTGGGATGGGAGCCTTCAGTTATTACTCAACCAGTTCATGGAATATGCTACAGACCAGAAGTGTGGCTTTTGATGAATTATTTCTTAAGTAAAAACATACTTCAAGCATTTATTTCTGTCAGAACAGTAACTCCTTCTGTGCAGAGGGAAGATACTACAGTACCATAATTAATACATGCCCCACCCCCCAAGATACATAATCTGTACCTGCGTTTAGATTTTTGGCTCTCTGTGACAAAGGACAAGTTAAACTTGTGGCAGTCTTGGTATTTTGTTATGCTTTGCAAGTAGGAAGCGAGCCATGCAGTCTTAACTAGCAGAAGTGGGGGTGACAGGAAATGAAATTTGTTTTGAAGTGGAGCCTAATTAGCTTCTGAAATGGATCAGACAATGTGGTTGCCGGAGGTAGCAAAAACTAGACATGATGACCCAGGAGATCTTTTCCTGTCCAATGCAAAGGATGGGAATAAGACTTGGCTATGTGAGAATCAAAATTAACTAAATACAAGGCACTGACTGTTTCTTGCTGGATGCTTATACACATCTAGACCAAAAGGGCTGACTGAATCTTGGGTCTCCGATTCCTGCTACGGCTCACCAAAGCAAAGGGTACGAACCTGAATTTTGCAAGTATGCTCCTTGGTACAGTGTCTGCAAATCTGCAAACTCAGACACTAACTTTTTACGCAGAAAACAGCAATGAAGAAAATAATCAGAAATCTTGGTGTAAACCGTTCTGTGGGTTTGCCCAAAAAGAATGTTATATTCTATGTTCAGCAAGGAAAACAAGCACATGCTTTTTCAGATGTTTCATAATAGTGAAAGCTGGCTAACATGCCTGATGAAAGAAATACAAAGGGATTGTTTTTATACCAAAGCAGAGAAAATCCTTGAAGGCTCCTTGTACTATGAAAGTGTACTCACACGTTCTCTTCTAGCAGCGGCAACATTGCCTTATGAATGCTCATGCCTGTGGAGTTTGCCACCTCCATAGATCTGATCATCCAATTGCGCAAGCGAGTGGTTCCCTTAATCCTTTTCACTACTAATGAACTGGGTTACATTAAACAGTAGGGCTGTTCCAACTCGACCCCTTTTGACTTACAGCTAGGGCGTGACCACACAATTAAGAGCTGCTGGCAGACCCTGATGACAACAAAGTTTCATGGAGTTGAGCCACAGGGGTGATTTCTGTACCTAGGAAAAAGGATGCACAGGATAACCAAAAGCTGAACCTCAGGACTGATATTTCAATCTTGATCTTCAGTATAAGCACGTGTAAAGGTTCTAAAAATTGCTATAAACAGATCAGAGGTCTAGTTGGCTTCCTATGCCATCACCCAATGGCAGCTGTCTGGAGGACAGTACAAGAGAAGGCCATGAATAAATCAATATTTTGTTATCCCCTCCCAGCTTCCAGTAAGGTGCAGCTTAGGGACATATCAAGACAGCCCCTGACAGACTTTTGCCTCACATCTTTATTGAACCCAGATTTTAGTGAACTGTTGCTTTTATTTAAAACAAAATCTAAAAATTAAGGAGGACCACTCTGAACTCTGTTTGGAAAAAATCCCTACCAATCCTATCCACTTTTCTCATCCCTTCCTCCCCACAAAGGTATTTCTTTGGGACGGCTGTAAACAACAGTCAGGGGATAGCAGTTTTGTGTGTTTTGGCTTTTCAAAAGGCTTTGTAGGCAAAAGATCTCAGTATAGTTTAGGAAACCAGCAGTGGTATTGGCATCATTAGGCTGAAAAGTATTTTCTTTTCAAAAACTATGTATGTTCTCGCTTATTCTGTTTGCTTGCTTGCTTACAAGAAAATGATTCATGATTAAAGGGGAAAAAATCCTTCTGTGACTGTGTAAGTAATAGAATCCATCCACAGAGAATCTTGATTACACAGTCAAAGCTCAAGACAAGCAAGTCTTTCTCCACTTTCGGTCAAGCAAGACTGTTGCACTGCTCCTGCCCTGCCGAAATTAATAGTTGAGGCCGATGCATGCACGCTCACCTACTTCAAAGAATGGACTGAGTCCAAGCAATTCTTCCACTACAAGAAACTACCCAAATAGCAATGTCACGGTCTATCATCTACCCAGAGCTACACTGCACATGCCCCTGCATACCAGTTCAGCAATTCCAGCTATGTAAGAATATACAAAGCGAAGTGAGGCCTTGAACTTCATACTCTAGCTATAACCACCCTTCAGGAGTGGCTGAGACTCCCTTACAGGCTGCTATTCTATCTAGGAGAAAGCCTATGAGAACTTTCGTTTGGACTACCCAGGCAGGACCACAGGATACAACAAAACAGGTTAGACAGGGCAGATGGTTGATGAATTAGCACACAAACATGAAAACAGAATCTTGCCACAGCATGAACGTATCATTTATCAAATAGTATATTCCCCAGTAACTTACGATTTTAAGAAACCAAAAGGAAAACAGGGTCCTGGATGTTTCCTTTTGACAGACCGTATTTCACATTTTGGGCAATAGTCTTAGCCCCTCTGTAATTCTTTCAGCCAAAATACTCAGACCAGCATGCCAAAAATCATACTTCAAAATCCAAATTTAAGCAGCTGAATCCAAGTGTCCTGCTTTTCTCAATTTCGATTCAAAGAGCTGGACCCCTGTTAACACAACTATACATGAAGATGCCAATATTTGAAATATATTTCATATAATGACTGAGAGAGAAGCTTTTGCAAAGAAAAAAAGACACGAGTGAACAAATCCATATGGATTACGTATGTGTTTATCCTTCACAAAGGCTGTTACGGAAACCTAAGTTGCTTTTTATTAAAGCTGCTTCTAAATATGAGACGTTTGCAGCAAGCTACTGCCTTCAAAGAGGATGAATACTTGCCAGTAAGGTTGATTAAAAGAAAAGTTATGCTCATCAAAACTGTTTAATCTCTTCTCAGTTTGCCTGCATACACAGGCATACTGAACGGTCAGCTGGTTTATGAGGAAATAATTCTAAAAGGATGAGTGTTCTTGACAATATCACCAATGCATAAGAGTAAGCAGTTTTTCTTTCACTAGGAAACACAGAGGTCATTGCTTCATTTGTATGTTAAATTTATACTGTGCCAGAAAGGTTTTTTTAATTTCTTTAAAGAATGCTTTCAATACAAAAGACCTATTACCACTTTTCTCCAATCTTCAAAGCATCTTCAACCAATCACAAACTCTTCTGAAGATGAGGCTGGTTTGCATATTTGCATGTAGCAAATGAGGAAACCAGTTTCTGAAATTAAGACTAATTGTTTGTATGACAACGTGTACTTGTGACTTCAGGGTGTAATTCCTTCTACTGGAGCTGGGGAAAGCTCATGAGAAACAGCACCACCAGCAAGTGAAGAATTCCCTTTGGGCAGGACTGTACAAGCTGTTGGCATAACTGAAAGTGGTGGTGCAATGTTCTGGACAAGGAATAATTGAGCCCGCAGCATCACAGGCATAACATTGTATTTTGGGGGGG
>WEKW01006425.1:269509-297580 GCA_013389905.1 Sula dactylatra
AATATCCAATCTAAACCTCCTGTGGCACAGCTTGAGGCCATTTCCTCGCGTCCTATTGCTAGTAGCTTGGGAGAAGAAACTAACACCCACCTCACTACAACCTCCTTTCAGGTAGTTGTAGAGAACCTCCTCTTTTCCAGAGTAAACAACCCAGTTCCCTCAACCTCTCCTCACAAGCCCTGCTCTCCAGACCCTTCACCAGCTTCACTGCCCTTCTCTGGACATGTAATACCTACGTGCAAGAAAGGTGAACGTTGCACATTCTGACCGAACAAGCATTTTTGAGTTGCAGTTGCATTACTTCCAAGATCATGTTTTTATGTGAGATATTTCTTCGAAATGTAAAATGCCACAGGAGATGGAATAAAAGAACCACAACACAAAAATATCTAAGTTCCACTCAACTACCAGCAAAATGGGACATCTGGCCAACTACCAGCAACAGCCCATTCCCTGAAATTCAAGAGCAGTAAAGAGATTATTTGGCAGCACCTCTAAGTCTGCAGTAGTGTATTCCTCCCTTTTAGGCCTTAATACATAGTTCCTAGGGAACATTTTACCCAGTTCTCTCTACTTCCAACCTCATGAAGCATATTAAACCCTCTTAGAAATAGTTAAAAGAACCAAGGGCAAGGAAATTTCTTCTACGTTTTATCTGAAGTACGAAAGGAATTCAATGTTTGTCTTGTATGAGTTCTCTACAAATACTTTTGGAGACCAGAATTTCTGCTGCTGCTAGCAGAACCAGTTGGATACAGAAACAACCACTGCAAGAACTGGGAACTGGGTTAAAAAGTAAGAACAGCCCAGACCTACCATCCTTTCTTTCTTCTGTATTGACCTGCAGAGGGGAGACACCATCACCACATTGGAAACGATTCAGATAGGAACAGAGAGATCTATGAACATTAATTTGGGACAGGGTTTTCCCCCAGCGGATGCAACAGCCCTCCCATTCATTTTGTACCATACCATGTGTGTGTGGTGTTGACTGGCATTCCTGTGAAAGTCCCATCAACGCTCTTGTTGCTTCTCAGTATGTTAAAGTTGTCCTTGTTTTGAGTTCAACCTTCCTTAAGCAATACAGCAGCTAAAAGAAAGCTTTAGCATCTGAGAACTGGAGTGCTGAAGTAAGGAAGTTTCTTTATAAAAAAATAAAAATAAATTACAAAGTGTTATGAAGATAATTTATTCGGTCAACAAAAGGAAACCAAACAAAACACCAAATTTCTGACAAAACCTGCCAAAACCAAGAGCGAAGACAAATGCAGGACTGTTCATAATCCTTTTCCCCCTCCTGTCTTACAGACATTTTTCAGATTAATCACACCAGTAATAAGTCTTGGAGACTGGGGGCTTTTAATTTCAGTGTTCAGTTTAACTCCATCTCATCACATCTGAAGTGAGGAGGTGAAACTGAAATGAAGTTGCTGCTTTGAAAAAACATAGTAACTACTAATAAACCCAAAGACATTCCAAACTGCACCACAGACTTGCTTGGTGCAGCTGGCTGCTGCAGAGAGCACAGCAAATGCTGGTGTGTATTACAAACTACAGGTGCTACAGAGATGCACCAGACACAGTGAGCATGAACTGAGGTTAGAATTTTAGCTGTGACCTTCCCTCTGTTGCCAGAAAAGCACGTGAATGTTTGTCAATTAAAACAGCATAAAGTTCCTTTGTCCTGGCATGGAAATGCTGCTTAATGCAAACTACAGCCCTTCAGCACACAATGAAAGTCCTTGGAAGTGTTCAGGTTACCATTTTCTAAGGAGTCACCAATACTGAGGGGCCAATTCTGCTTCTCTTTCGCAGACCACTTGCGTGCCTCACTCCGCCTGGTCAGCTATTAGTGGGGCAAGCACAACTGACCAAAAGTAAAGAGTGACAGAAGTGCAGCCGAACAGCCTGTGCAGATGGATGAGTACACACAGAGGCACATCTAACTTGCCTGTGTTTAAAGTTTGTGCGTGTAATATGCAGGTGGGCATTGGAAAACTGCACCTAAAATAAACGTAGCCCTCAGGGCTACATGGCTTCCACATTCCATATAGAGCATCCTGATGTATTAGTTTGACAGACTAAGGGTACGTCTTCTTTAAAGCTTCAAACCAATTAGATACTTTTTATTAGAATGGCAAAAGTCACTGTAGGCACTGGCCCCAAGAGTGCTTTGTCCTCTTAAGTTTCTCTTCTGCTAAACAGATCTCTAACAGATAGGGCCACATCAGGCCTCGCCCCAACTCCTCCCACCCCCTTCATTAAAACATTTTCCTATATAAGTTTGCTTTAGAGTCGAACTCCTGCCAGACAAGTATCAGTCTGGAAGAAAAACTTCCTGCTTTATTATAAGCCTTTGAAAAACAATTCAAATGGCTGGGCTACAGTAACTTGATATGTTGTATCTTGGCCAGTGGGCTCCCAGTTCTCAAAAAAATCTAGGATTAGCAGACATAACACTTCAAGCTGTGCTGTGTTGAACAGGATCCAAATGTGACTATGTTAAGTAAGACTGAAAAATGGGAGTACTCAATTTCCTAAATGGGAAGAGCAGACAATTTGTATAGTCTTTTCCTTTTTCACATCGCCTTAAGTTTTTCCAGTTCACCGGGTATAGACATTGTTATGTTTATCGCAAGCATGGTCAAGGCAGGCAGGTATCAAATGAGTGAAACTATGACTGTAGATAGGTTTGGTATTACTGTTCCTCTTATTACTACTTGACAATTGCATGTACGTAGAATGAACTGTGACCATTGCTGACAGACAGCGTAAAAGGAACACAGGGCAAAGAAACATGCTGCCCTTGCCAGCCTCTGCCCCAAAGCCCAACTGAAACCAAAATTTGCAGTTTGTTCTTTCAGCAGCACAACCTGACTGAGGCACCCATCCCTACAGCTCTGTGCCAGGTACTCACAGCTTAAGGGGGATAATGGGCCAGTATTTGGGCTGCTTTTTGTCACAGTTTCTATCAAAGATAAGCTGCATGGCAGCCTCCATTGCCTGGATTTTGGCAGCTTCAGCACCATACAGTTTCTTCATTTCTGCCATCCGCCTCTCCCCAGGTCTTTCTGCAGGTGGCTGCACAGAACGCTCCATCCTTTTGTGAAGGTCTTGATCAGCCTCCACGTACTGGTCCTCAGCTTCCAGCTGCTGCTGTCTCCCTAGACAAATAAACCACAAGAGATGTAAATTACTGAGCTATCAACCAATCACATTTTATTTTAACTTTTTAAATATTACATATTCAAATTTGTGCTGGGTTTACAGGGCTGAGATCCACCTATTCTAGAGCACAGCCAACTTCTACAGCTTACAAAACAAACCGCATATTATTTATCCTGCTGTGGTCATTATGCATAATGAGAAATTCCTACTAAGCAGCATGATAAAGCCAGGCTGTAATAAGTGGGAAGAAGGGAAGATGATCCTGGAATTGAATCCTAAAACTGCAGAAAACGTCTGTATTAGTAATAACAAGTAAAAAATCAGCATTGCTTCACTTGTCCCCAACATACACACGCCCTGAAAAGAAAAAAAAACCAAAAACCAAACCAAAACCCACAAAAAAACCCAAACAAACAAAAAAACCCCCACAAACCACAAAAACCGAGCCAAACCCAACCCAAGAGAGTTGGTTTCCAAAGTAATGACTTAACAGCTGAGATAAGGAAACAATGCACAGGACAATGCAACTTTAGCAAAGTTAGCCAATGCAACCTGGCTATGAAACATAGCCAAGAGAAAATGTAATCAGTTACTACTCTGTGAAAATGAATAGGTCTGTCCTGTAAGCGTCTGCCATCAAGTGCATCCAATGAAACACAGCTGTAAGCACTGTGTTTAGATAAACTAGCCAAACTCATCCATTTCTGAAGACTTGCAAAGTATAACGCTGACAGCCTTACTGCTATTGCTTTAAAGACTAAACAGAACAGCACCCAACATAGATCCCTGCACCCCATTTTTTAAAAAGGATTTAAAACAGTTCAGAGAGTTGAAATATTTGGACCAGTTTGTCATCAAAAACCCTTTTTGGCAAGCCCAATCAGGAAGCAAGAACTTGATTTTTCAGGCCCACACATACCTCGACTTCCTGGGTGCTGCTCTGATGGATAATAATGTTCTATGCAGTTAAAACAGTACAGTACTATGCAAGACTCCCCTCTTATGGGGACATTTCTACAAGATGAAGAAAATAATCTGGCAGTTGTTGAACTCCTTCACCTACCAATGACAAATGACAGTTCTCAAAACTGCATCACAAAAACAGTTCACTACTACTAAGAGCACTTTAAAAAAAAAAAACAAAACCACAAACATAAAAAAGGTTAGAGTGTCCACAGGTCAGGATGCATTAGTCACATACAGGACATGCTTCTCAGTGGTTGATGCCATGTATGTCTTCCCTCCTTCTCCTAAGACAGAGATTTAGCTTTCACAAAACACATGACATCTGCAAACCCTAACCCAAAGTTAAGTATCCTGACATATCTGTGTCAAACATCTGCAGTTTATTTTCACACTGGAAAGTACTGTACAGAGCCGCCAACTGACTGACTGTCAGCCTTACTAAACTAATTATCCCCTGTACCTCAGTCACAGAAAATAGATATTTTAAACCGTATAATCAGAAACTTCAATTCTGGCATCTGTTTGTACGACAGGGAAACAGAAAGCTTTTGTCTTGTCATTTCAAACACCATCCACAGCTCTGTGTTGGTAGTTGAAGGGCAGGAGAGCTTGAGTGGCTATTGGAAATTTATTTCAGAGAGATGTTTCACTTTCTTTGATTTTGCTTTAAGGGCACACCCCCAAAGTGTGCTGCACTGCCAGAATTCATGAGGAAACATACATTAGAGTCCATATGTGTTTTTGGAAGAGTCAGATTTATTTGGTGTCAGGCCACTTTAACCAGAAGGTCTGAATTAAAAGAACTAACACTGCCTACAGAGGGCCCAGCACTATGACAACAGGCTACAGCACTAAGGCTGGGAATACACAGGTCACTCGTTGAAACAAACTCACTGGGACACCAGTCTGCCCGCAACTAGGTAACATGCTTTTAAGCATGAACTTGATGCAAATTACACTAAAGAGTGTAAGACAGAAAACAAAAACCTATGCTGGAAAACCAGTGTCTCCCACTATAGGTTACACAGCAAAACTCTGGCAGGACAGTGAATCGAACCCGTATTTGTTGACTCTCTTGTGTCACAAATTCCTTGTACTTCTGTATTGCCCATGGAAAATTTTTATTCATTAGTGCCATCACTGCATGCTAGAGACAGCTGCTTCCTCACTTGCTTGCCATAGAATGCTCTCTGATAGCTCACTGCACACAATAACTCTGAAGAAAAATTAATTTCTCTGGAGAGAGATAATGAATTATTCTGTTTTGAAATTAAATGGGTCTTTAGCAGAAGCTTTATGATTGATGAGTGGATTACAGTTTAGTGTGCATCAGTCTCCTTTTTGTAGCACAGAGTAGTCCATAAACCCACAGATCCTAATGTTAACAATCAAAATAATAATATCAATTTAAATTCCATTCTCAAAATTTCCTAATGAACGTCTGGAGTATGTGTTTTACTTTACAGTAATCAAATGTACTCCCCTTAACTTTCTAACCTGACTTCTACTATTCCATAGCTACTGGTTAAAAAAATACCCAGAGTGACTCTATTACAGAATCTCAGACACATAAATCAGGTCTGGAGTCCAGGCAGAGGCTGGGGTCAGAAATCTGGTACAGGGTCACAGAGGTTTTTGTACAAAAGGCTGAATTTGAACACAGAACATGGCAGCTGTTGCTAGTAATAGCACTGTAGCTGTGTGGAATATGTTGCAGTTTCAAATGAGTAATTTGTGAAGAGATACTGCCATGACAAACTCCACTGTCAGTGACGGTACTATTTGCTATCATAGACAATCAAGGAAAGAGAAGCCATGGAACTAAATCATAGGATACCAGGCTGGAAGGGACATTAAGGATTATCTGGTCCAACCTTTCTTGGCAAAAGCACGGCCTAGACAAGATGGCCCAGCACCCTGTCCAGCTGAACCTTAAAACTGTCCACTGTTGGGGAATCCACCACTTCCCTGGGGAGGTTATTCCAATGGCTGATTGTTCTCATTGTGAAAAATTTTCCTCTTGTGTCCAATCGGAATCTCCCCAGGATTAACTTGTACCTATTACCCCTCATCTTTTCCATGTGACTCCTTACAAAAAGGGAGTCTCCATCTTCTTTGTAGCCACCCTTACGTGGTGATAAGGTCTCCCCTAAGCCTTCTTTTCTCAGTGCTGAACAAACCCAGTTCTCTCAGCCTTTCCTCATATGGCAGGCTTCCCAGTCCTTCGATCATCTTTGTGGCCCTTCTCTGGACCTTCCCCAGTCTGTCTACTTCTTTTTTGCATAGTGGGGACCAAAACTGAACACAGTATTCCAGGTGTGGCCCGACAAACACTCTGTAGAGTAGGATAATGACTTCTTTATCTCTACTGGTGATGCCCTTGTTGATGCAACTTAGCATCCTGTTGGCTTTCTTTGCTGCAGCAGCACACTGTTCACTCATATTGAGCTTGTTGTCCACCAGCACTCCCAGGTCCCTTTCCACAGAGCTGGTCCCCAGCCAGGCAGATCCCAGCCTGGGCTGCTCTCTGGATTGTTTTCCCAGGTGCAACACCTTACACTTGACCTCACTGAACTTCATAAGGTTCTTGTTAGCCCACTCTTCCAGCCTACACAGGTCTTCCTGCAGGGTGGCTCTCCCTTCCAAAGTGTCCACTTCTCCACTCAGTTTGGTATCATCAGCAAACTTCATCAGGGTACACCTGAGCCCATCATACAGATCATTTATTAAACAGCATTGGTCCCAATATCAGTCCCTGGGGGACCCCTCCCCTCTCCCTGGGCCACTCTGGGATCCCAAGATAAGCCCTATTGTGCTGTTATCTTGGTCATAAGGCAATCCCTGTCCACACCTGGGCTATCTGCTGCCTGAATGGTACATCAGGACCACCCTGAGATCTCAGGATAAGCTCTATCTTGCTGTTATCTTGGTCATAACGACTTGGGCATGAGGCAATCTCTGTCCACACCTGGGCCATCTGCTCCCTGAAGTGTGTACCAGAATTGTGTCCAGAATGTAAAATATTGACCAAAGCCAATCATCTCAACCCTATGAATAGCAATCCAAGAGGGAGACCTTTTGAGCTCTCCAGGACCGCAGCAGGCTGTGTGACCCAGTATCTCCTCCTGGGCTGGGATGCCTCTCAGAGTAGATTTTGTGAGGACTGAAGGATTATCCATTGACAATTTTGTGAGGACTCAAAGGCCTGATTTCGTGAGGTTCACTGGCCATGCGTTGATGAATGCCAGCACATAAAAGTGAGTAATTCATGAAACTCACAAAAAGGGAAATTTTAATCACAGGTTAACCTCGGGGGTGTGGGGGTGTGTGTGGGTGTAATTTGAATATATATACATATATTATTATCCCTATTCACATAAACCGTTGACCAAGTCTGAGACTAAGACTAGACCTAGATGCACCTAGACTTCTCTCTGGAAGGAGTTTAGAAAGCAAGGGGGTCTATTCTGAACCTCGTGACTCAACGGAAGGGTCCTCCTTACTGCCTGCATCCAAGATCCCTCTGTGAATCATTCTAACTCGAGTATACCTGAATTTTCCTTTGAGCACTTCTTTTATGTAATAGAGTGAACCTTGCCATTCTTGAATCTTTAACTAAGTCGCTATGTTGACTGTAAAAAATTCCATCACATTGTTGTTTTAAATTGGCTGATGCTGTTAAGAATGATATAACCTAATACTGTGATCTACCTCAAATATTAATAAATCTTAAATTGCTAACCAAAGCCATGTAACAAATCTGTATTTGTGACAATTTGGTGTGGCTGGCAGGATCCACAAGGTTTTATATGTGACAGACCCCACTTTGTGACAGGTTACCAGTCTGAAAAGGAGCTATACACTACCACGTTCTGGGTGCAGCCTGTCAGCCAGTTCCCCACCCACCGCACAGACCACTTCTTTAGACTGTAACACATCAATTTCTCTAGGAGAAGGCTATGGGAAACCATATTGAAAGCCTTGGAGAAATCCACGTAGACAATGCCCACTGCTTGCCCCACATCAACCGAGCAGTTTACTTTACCGTAGAAGGTGATCAGGTTTGTCAAGCACAATTTGCCCTTGGTGAATCTGTGCTGGCTTTTCCCAGTCATATTCTTCATTTGACTTGTGACAGTGCCCAGGAGGATTCGCTCCATAACTTTCCCAGGGACTGAAGTAAGACTGACGTGCCTGTAATTTCCTGGATCCTCCTTTAAGCCCTTCTTGTAGGTCGGAGTGACATTAGCCTTCTTCAAGTCTTCTGGGATGTCCCCTGATCTCCATGACTTCTCAAAGATTGCGGAGAGTGGCCTCGCAACATCAGCCAGCTCTCTTAAAACCCTCAGCTGGAAAACGTCAGGGCCCATCAATTTGTAGGGATCAAGCTCCTGTAATAGTTCACATGCCAACTCTTCCTTCACTGATGGTGGGTCTGTGTTTGCACCAACCTGGATTTTTGTTCCCAAGGCCTGGGGCCCATCAGTGCTGGTAAAGACAGAGGTGAAGACAGTGTTGAGAACCTCTGCCTTTTCAGTGTTGTTGGTGACTAATTCACCTCTCCTGTTTAACAGCAGGACAATCTTTTCCTTCTGTTTCTGCTTGTTGTTTACATATCCGAAGAACCCTTTCTTGTAGTTTTTGACATCTCTGGCCAATTTCAATTTGAGCTGAGCTTATGCTCTTCTAACTGCATCTCTGCACACCCTGGCAATGCCCTTGTAGTTCTCAACAGGTATTTGTTTGCTTTTCCATCTCTGATACTCTTCTCTTTTGATTTTGAGAAGACTCAGAAGCTCACAGTTAAGCCAAGGGGGTCTCTTGCTCTGCCTACTTCCCTTATCTTTAGAGGGGATAAACTGGTTTTGTGCTTCCAGAAGAGTGTTCTTGAAAAACTCCCAGCACTCGCTAGCTCCTTTATCCTCCACGGAAGCTTCCCATTAAATCCATCCCAACTGAGCTCTGAGCAAGCTGAAGTTTGCTCTTCTAAAATCTAAAACCTTTGTGTTAGTACTAACCTTCAGTGTGCGCAGCAGGATCCCAAACTCCACAATGTTGTGATCACTGCAGCCAAGGCTATCACTAACCAAGATATTACAAAGCAGGTTTTCTTGGGTTGTGAGTAGCAAGTCCAGCAGTGCCTCATTCCTGGTTGGCACATCTAACATTTGCACGAGGAAGCAGTCCTCTACACATTCCAGAAACTTGATGGATGACATGTGAGCTGCTGTATTGTTCATCCAACAGATGTCTGGGTAGTTGAAGTCACCCATAAGAAACAGGTTCTGTTGACCCAAACCTTGCTTAAGTGACCCAAATATTGCTTCATTGGCCTTATCTTGGTTTGGAGGTTGGTAGCAGATGCCTACTCTAAGATCCCCCATGGAGATGACCCCTGTGATCTTGACCCAGAGGTGTTCGATAGGGCTTCTACAATCGCCATAGCTGAATTTATACATTCAAGGTTCTCCTTACACAGGGTACGTGAATGGGTATGTAAACTACTGCTTTTCCAAAAGCAGTACTTCCAGCCAAACATAGAGATAAGAAATAGATGACAGCAGAGAAAATTTTGTCTTGTTGAGATGCACACTAAACTTTCTCTGGTGGGGCAGGGGCTGTGAAGTAAAACTGTTATTTCCAGGAGTCTGGGTTCTCTCCATTACCTCAAAATGTACTCTAAAAGCAACACAAAGCAATGCAACTTAAGCTATATGTGCAACTACCTCTTCATCAAAAAGATGACAACAAGCATCTGACAATGGAAAAACCAAACAAAACTATAAACTGTCTAAAACCCTAAACCTACAGAGGCAAATGGAATTTCTCTGAAGAAAGCAGCAAATATTGATTCATGAATTAGATAGCAAGGTTTATCAAAACACTAATTCTCAGCCTGCAGCAATGAAGTCCCCAGCTCATTCTCAAAACAGTTTCACACTCCAAATTCATCAGTCATTGTGGTGCCAAGTTATAAAGGTGAAACAAATGATTTTTACACAATTCTGAGTAGTTCCTCCTTCTACTTCACACAGACTAAAATAAATGTGCTTTTTTTTACAGCATTCTTCAACTACTGGCAAGCTTCCCCCAATCATGGAATAGTATTCTGCAAATGCTCACAAGGCTGGCAGGCAGCTGCAGTGGTGGTTGGTTCCTGCACAAAGGAAAAGCATTGCTGACATTTTCCTAATTGGTCAGTTCCATTTCACTTCCTCTCTTGAAGCTCTTTTCAGAAGTAACTTATTCCTACCCAAGTCCAGTTCTGCTGGAAAGTCATCATTACCTGGCCAAAACCAGTTGAGACATCTTTTTCTAAACACAGTAAATAGCCTTTTTTCTTCATATATAAAGAATACTGAGATCTCTACCTAACTCATACTGCATCCTGAGACAGCACCGGTGATTCCAGGCATTTTGAAAGAAAGTTTTGGGTTGTTGTTTCCCCTCCACACACACTTTTCACACCTTTTATAAATGACTTTTAATCTGGGGTATACTAGCTGAAAAGAAAAGTGAACAAATGTAGACAACTACCTCTGTCCTCAGGGACTGCCAAAAGCAGGATAAGCAGTTAACCAGTATCTTAGCTATTCACTGCATTTGGGGCTTCATATGCACACAAACACCCTCTTACATACTTTCAGCAAAATGATGACCTAAGCCCTTCAAGACATAAGCTATTTTCCCCATAGGCCCTTAAAAACTCAGATGTCTTGTTTCTCTTATTTTATAAAAAGGAAAACATTACATATGTTCTGTAAGTTTGATCCACTTTGCTCCTCTTTATAATATCCTTTGAGAAGCTTAAGTAGTAATAAAAAAAATTCCTGTCTGAAATTCATCCTTTTCTTATTAAAAAAAGAAAAAAAGGAAAAAAACCCCACACCCAAGGAAAAACCCAACCTCAAAACCAAAACCCAAATAAATTCCCTTGTTTGGAGAGAAGTCTCCATGGAGAGACTTTTCAACGTTAAAAGGAGATAAAAGTAGGGAGGGCAATTATCCATGTTGGATTTTTAATGAAGGCACTGAAAGATTCATACTGAGCACTGTGTGTTTTCTGGTACCATTTTTAGCTCTTAATACTTGTACATCCAACCCTTAGCTCACTGTAGCCAGTGATTATACGCAATCTGATAACGTTTTTTACACAGGCAGCCTTCTCCACAGCTCTCTAGGTGCACACACTCTGCAGCCTGCCACGTTCCTGAGTTCTGCCCCACACAATAGTAGTTCTGGCAAGAAACCAAGGGCTTGCTCCCTGTAAGTGTCAAATGGCCTTTACGGACTTACAGTTTCCTGCTTAGTTAGCACATTACTCTTCAAGGAAATACTGCACTTTCCCCAGCCTTGATCTGTTTTTTCTTTTCCATGATTTCAGACTGACGCTGTTCACATATTTGCCTGCTTATTTCAAATGCCGAATGATTTTCTGTTACTGCTGCATGTGCACTTTCTGAGCTTTCTCATCTTGGCTTAAATGCTACCTGAGCTGATTGTGAGCAGCCCACACTAAGAGTTAAAAACACTACCCATTTCTACTGATTAAAAACTCCTAGTTCTCTCTTTGAATGCCACTTCCCACAAGCCTATCTGCTGTGTTAAATATTCTGCCCACACAGGCTTCTGAATGTAAAATGCCAGCTTCTTCATCTCCCTAGAAAAGCTAAGTACCTTTACCATAAACTTACATCGAGTTTTTCTGAAGTGATAGCAACAGACCATTTTATTATGCCCATAATTGCATGAACCAGGCACATTGTGGGGAAAACCAAAATCTTTGCCTAAAGGAACTCCAGCAAAATAAGGATTTAAATCTGAGGATTTGTAAACAGGATATTCAAGGAGTTTAATTTCTACAGAGCTCTACGGAGCTCTGGATTTCCAGAGGGCTGACATCTCAAGCATTACTCTATCAGATGCAAAGCTTTGCAGGACAAGAGTTTCCATCACTGGGAGCCTGTGAGATACAGACAGCTGTGACTTAGCCCCACATTTGTAAAGATAAAATATTCTGGGCTGCTGAAAACAGCACAGTCTTGCTTGCTGGAGGGTTACTTTGGAACACTAAGCAACTTAAAGATATTGTGGAAACGTACTGAAAGAAGAGAGCGACGATTTTATAGTGGAATGAACAGCCTCATTTTAGCTGTAAGTTGGCTTGGGGAAAATAGACTTACGCTTACACTTTTCCTTAAATTTAAAACCTTGTGCTTGCAAAAAATGTAACAAAAAGATTATAGATGACACAATGTAACTTCCCCCTTCTCATTTTTAATTAGAGAAGTCTGATCTTCAAAAGAAGTGGAGACAGCTAGCCTGTACCTTACCAAGCCCACAGTCTAACCTGTGCAGAAAAATCAAATGCTGTAGCTGGCCTGAAAACACTAACTTGGAATAAAAGTAACTTTTTTTGGGGGGGTAATTGCCTGCAGTGATAAGCTCTCAGTCACCAGAGTCACAATCATCATGAAAGAGAACTACAAAAAATGCTGAAGTTATTAAAACCCCAAGTGTCTACGCTGACAAGTTTTCCATCTGCTAGTTGAGGAGGGAATGAGTTAAAAGAAATTGAATATTTCATCACATACATCTACAAACAATGCAATATTCTCAAGAAAAAAGAAAATGTTCTGTTACAGGCTTTGAAGTAAGAGCAGATGTGATTCCTTGGCAGGCTGGTGGCAGTCCGAAACCATGGTTCCATGGACATTTTTCTTTCCTCAGCTACAAAACCAGCTTATGCAGTTTCTGCTCCCCTCCTTCTCCCTTAGCTGCATGCTCCAGCTCCCAGACCCCTCAAGGATGCCGCTACAGTTGCCTAAGGGGCCACACAATGAATCCTCAAAAAAAATCCCACCCAACCCCAACAAGTTATATTTAAACCTGGTACAGTTCACTGCCTTGGCACCACACATGCTGAACTACTGGGACAGCACTGGTGCAGCAATGAATGGCTAGGAAAAAAAAAATGCTTAACCTGGCTTTGGCACTGAGACGTGTTCACTGAAGCACCAACGGACTAAAAACCTGTTGGTAAAAGCAGGAAACTGTCTAAGGTGAGAGAGTGTGCTCCTTAAGAAAGATGTGGCTGCAACAGGCTGTATAAGCAGACAGCAAACAGATTTTGCAACTCTGAAGCAGTCAGTTTGATACCTTCTCTTTCACTATAATACAGATTTTCTACACATTTCAAAGAGGACAGCCCTCTAGAAACAGGGCAAAACTACTTACCAAGACAGCAAGTGGAGAGAAACTACCTTTGAAATCAAAATTAAGAGAAAGCCAGGAAGTAAGGTTAGAACCAAGGTGTTCCAGGTTCACTACTGGGTGGTACGTATCACTCAAGTTAATTAACCACGTGCCTCACTGTAATGAGTCTGTAAAATGAATCTAATACTTTCTTACCTGACAGAGAGTTTTAAAGAATTAATTATCTCACATTATTTTGAAATCTGTGGGTTAAGTAACTGGCAGCAAGTTACACAGTTAAACTGAGAATAATGAAGCCGATTTCTGTTTTAGAAAAAGGATTAAAAACCAAGAAGGGTTCTCTTGTGGTCTCCAAAACAAACTGCCAAAGATCCTAGATGGAAACAATACGAGCCTTCATGTCCATGTTTACAGTAGCAGTAGGCTACACTGGTTACTGCCCAGCTAAACAACAAATCACCTTCTTCTATCACCTTCCTCAATGAAACCCTTAAGAAGGGATATTCTTATCCCAACCAGAAAATGAACTGAAACAATCAAACACCATAAGCATGAAGCAACCAGCTAGCCCGGTGGAACCTCAAGTGAAAGCCTGCTCTAGAAATTTGAATGCTCTACATGTAATTCATAACCAGGTATAGGTGCATCTAGGATAGAAAACACACAGGCAAGCCTGGTGTAACCAGGGGTCTGTGCCACACCAGAGACACCCAGGTGGCCAGGCTGCACGACAGAATTAAACAGCCAGGAAGTTGCTGACCGACCAGTGCTTAGAAATTAGTACAGCATCAGGCACTGGCTGCTGCCTCTAGTACGGATCAAGTCCACAGCAGTAAGATTAAATACAGACCAGCTGACTCTGCACTCCCATCCCCCAAAACAACTCCAATCTGTTGCTGATGGCAACAATGCTGACGCTAAAGACACCAGTGCTAGAGTAAACAGAAGGATTACTTACATCTATATATAACTATACCATATATACACATACATATATGGCACAGTCAGAGGAGACTCAACAAGGAAATGTTCAAATTTGTAAGTGCTTCTTTTAAAGCAAACCAGCACATTGAAGAAACACGAGTTTCACAATTGTTTTTTTACACGTGCCCTGAATAGAAATTAAGCACATACACTTGGAAGAAAGTGTTTCATGATGTAAAGTGCTAGACAGCTAAATAATACTGACAGTTTGATGCTTTCAGGGAAGAAAAAAAAAAAAAAAAAAAAAAAAAGAAGCCTGTACCAGTCTTCTAAATCAACCTCCACATTACAACTTTACATTAAAATTTCTTTCTTGACTCCAGCCACAGACTACACTGCTGAATTCAACTTTGTTATTGTATGACATGAGACAGCAGCTCAGTACATATGCAAGGAAATCTGCAACTTTATAAAAGCATTTGAAATTTTTTTTTGAGAGCAAGTTCTAACCATGTTGTTAATTTTCTGAAAGGAAGTATATTCAGGCTACGAACTGATCTTCCAGTTAACTGGCAGGTCCATAACTTAGTATTACTGCAGACATGTGGAATTAAATAACAATCTCTGATCCAGATAAAATTAATTTCAGGAAGTAAACACACATTTTTCCATGCTGTTAGTAAACTACAGTGTGCTGCCTGACCAATCATTTTCAAAGAGCCATCTGGAAAGAGGGTCAAACTAAAGGAATCGGTAAAACACATCACAACTTGTGAAAGAAAGGGCTGAGGGGTAGCTTTGGAAACTCAGTTTACCTCTGACCTTCTAAGTTTTTCATTGCTCATTTCAGCATTCCAGTAAATTAAATGAAATATACTTAAATACATGAAGATAACTACTATGCCTGGTATTAAAACCACAACAAAAACCATTAGGAAAATATGCCAGAGAAAACTTTTAGATGTGCATCTATTGTACCTTCCAGAAAAAGGAAATGTTTGACACTAGAAATAATTCCAGAGTTGGTTGCTGGAGTAGAAGTTGGAGCACTGTCTCCTTTCAAGTAGGCAGCTGGCATCCTGCCCTTCAAAAAGTTAAGTTGTACTTAGGGAGTGGGAGCTCCATGTCTCCCCTCTGTCACTTCAATGGGGCAATTCACAAGTGAAGGAAGTGTTTAAGTGACTTGACGAGAAGACTTTACATGAGGAGAACCATCAGACTATAACTAATGCCAAGCAAAGAACACAAAAGCAGGGAATGCAAGTGACTACATATCACCAGCTTTACCTACTGAGAAATGGAGAGATCAGAAAAAGGCAGATACTTCTTCCTGCACTTCTCCAAAGCCAGCCAGATGCGCTGCTAACTGCCACCTCAACACCTCCTCCACCAGTGATGTGGTCTCCCATAGCCTAGACTCTTCTACAATTTTTCAGCCTCCTTCCCACCATACCAGCAGCCAAACATTCCAAAGCAAATGACAACTGATGAATTTTAAAGCAGGTCTTCCAACCCTTTTTTCTGCTCAGCAACCACATCAGAAATTTCAGACCTCCTAGAACTGAAGGTACTCTGCAAGGCTTGTGCAGTGAGAAAACAGCAGCATTGGCCTGTTAGTATTTGAACAACCATACTAAAATTGAGGCCGAGCATGCTCTTTGGAGACCTACATTACTTGGCAAAGTTACTCTAATTTCTGTGAATACAGAGCTGACTTCTAAAGCAACCACCACCACTTCAACAGCCACAAATAAACTTAAGCCCCCAAGATTCTTATCCAGCTAAATGTGAACAATAACAATCAACAGCGTAACACTCACGTTACTTATTTCAGTACCAGCCTAATTTCAGTACAAATATCCATTTAAGATTTATTCTTCATTTTACATTTTCTCCATGATCTTAATGTACTGCAGATCAGTGTTTTGACAACTTTTCCCCCTTGAAAATATCAGGGGGAAGCTCTGATAACCGGATCAACAGGTCTGGATACTTTGGAGGCCAGTAACAATTGTAATGTGATGAACAGCTGGATCAGTCCATACTGAGTACTTCTTAAGGCTGCAGCACAACTGCTTCTGGGTGTGTTATCTGCAAGACAGGGAAGTGCTATCACCCCTGTATTAAAAGTCCAAATTAAAAAAAAGGACACAAATTCATAGAGCAGGAGGTGCTTTAGATTCCTTGGAATGGGCTTCACAGCAGATCCCATCACAACGTGGCACAGGTGCTCAACCCAGCCACTGCAAAAGATAAGAGTGACAATGTTCCCTTGCACCTTGGGGTTTAACATGCATCATCCTTTGGATATGAGTGACTAGCTCCCTTCTTCCTTAAAGACATGGTTGGAAGATAAAGATTACTATTTTGGAAATGTTTCTAAATTCCACCTATGTTGAAGGCTTTTGTGGATCTATGGCATGTCTCAAAAATGGCATGTCCAAGGTCATGATGGAAGTCTGTGAGGGCCACCCAAATCTGAGATGGGTAGCCTAACAGCCTCTTTCTGTCTCACTTCATTTTAAGCATGCAAGGAAATGAGTTCAAAAAGACCCAGGCAGATGGAAGTCTCCGAACTCTCAAGTTTCTGCCTCCACGGCACACACATTTCCCTAATGACCATGTATGTGAATTCCATCCGGACGCTTCTGACAAAACTGAAGTACAGTGAGAGATGCTGAAAAGCAAATAGTGCCTCTGAAGTCTTGTCATTAACCATAGCCCATTAAAATTAGCAGAGGTAAATTATGTGTCTCCAAGCAAATCTGTACAAGAGGTTTGCTTTATACCAGAGAGACCTAAAATGTGTAACACTTGAGATATTTTGCTGCTGTGCTCTTTGGTAGATTCTGAGCAGATTTTGTAGATAAAGAACATAGAAAGCACACAACATCATTACATCCATTTCCACCTTGGTCCTTGGCAATGCTTTTAACAACCACTCCAGTGCTGTACACCCTGAAACTTTAACCATTCTTGCTAGAGCAACAGTTCTCCCAGACAGATACGAAAAATGTTGTGTTATAAAATGCTTAATTCATAGCCCACACTGTCACTGTCCACTTACAGGGTTGAGAGTATCACACTAAAAGCCGATGAATTTAAATTTATCAGCAAAGAACTGAGTCAGAGCTCTCCTAAGTAAAATCATTTAGAGATCCAGAAATGCTGCATGTGGCACCTAGATGGAAACGGTAATTGAGGAATTTTAGGGGAAATGGAAAACTGCATAAGGTGTAAAGACAGACTGCCCGAGATGAGTGATTAGCACAGAGCAGCTTTTATGGCAACTTTTCTCTAGAGCTGTGTCTGTCAGCGTGATCTCACCTGCTCTTTTCCACAGCAGCTACAGCTGCTTTCACAGGCTTCCCTGCAGAGACAAAGAATGAAGAGAAGAGTAGAGGAGCCACTCAGAGCAGCTGCAGATGCTAATGGCATAAGCAAGCAGGCAGACCTGCCTTCAAAAAATAACCAGCCCCAGTTCTCAGGGTAAGTAGTGTCTGCATCTTCCCACACCAAACTGTTCCCATATGAAACAATCTTCCACAACAGCCTTCTGAAAGCTATTTTTGCTCTTACAACAAGACTGGGGAGGGATTTCTTGTTCCACACGTGGCCCCTCAGCCCTGGGGCCTACCTGGTTGCTCTTTGCCAAAGCTTTGCAGAGCCCAGGTACATCACAGCAATGCCCTCAAGCCTTGGAAACGGCACAGACACAAAACAGGCACTGACACTCTGCTTGTCTGCCCTAAAAGTGAATTACTGCATGTATTTTCTTCATAAAGAGAAAGTTCCAGTAGCTAATCCATCACAGCAGGCTACTGACGTGTTTCCACAGGATCCTTCCAAGACCAGCAACTGTCAAGAAACAGCTATCAAAAGCATATCTAGCACACAGATGGTGGGTGAGGGACAGGGCAGCTGAGAAGAGCCATGATCTGTCTCTGTCCTGCACATCTTATTCTCACATCCTTAAGACAAGTCCAGTCAGAAGGAATTTTACCACAGTGCTAATTTACTAAGAACAGCAACAATACAAGATTACCAGGCTTCCCTTATTGAGTCATGAATAACTTTGGGCTAATAGCTCTCTGAAAGAATTGTAGGTCAGATCCTGTATTTGTTCAGCAAAGGTGTCGTCGACAGGATGGTTTTTGGTCACAGGGATGACATCTAACTTAACTGTTAATCAAAAGGTTTGGCATGAAAAATTCTTGTCAGATCATATGATTCATTATTCTACCACTTGAAGCTTTTGCTTACTTCCTGCTGAGGTACTCAAAATCCCTTATAAATATGAATAAATTATACCTTTCAACAAGCCACCTGAGGTACGTACTATCTCCACTATAATAAGTGGAGCACATTAGACAGATAAATAAAAGGTGACAATTTCAAACACAGGTTTCCGAAGTTTAATACATATTTTCATATTAAGACAGCATTGTTCATTTCCAAACATAAGAGGAAATAGAGGTGTTTGACATCTTGGTATTCCTTAAAGCAATGTCTACACTACAGTTACACTGAACCATGTGAGCTTCTTTTCCCATGCTCCTAGCGATAAACCTGCTGTAACTCAAATACTAGTACTCCGCAGCATGCTTAGGAAGAACTGAGCCCGGTATAGCCACTAGCAGACCAGGCAGCAGCATTCTAGGCCCCAGCTCCACCGAACTGTTCAGGCTGCATGCATGGGAGCGAGGTCCACGGCATCCTCAGATGCCACCTAAGAGCTGAAACCTGGGGCATCCCTTAGCAGCAAAACAAGCCTGGCCTCGCGTACTTGCGTACTTTCAGGGGTAGCCAACACTGTCCAAGAGTCTCAGCCTGAGGCACATAACAAATAAAATGACTTTACATATATTTTCCAGTTCTATGTATTAACCCTCACACAGCTCTCCTGAGCATGCAGCAGAGGATATCCATTTCTGAATGTATCTGGTCCAGTTATACAGAACGCACACTGTTTCCTCAGCAGCAACTCTTGCTTTCTAGTGTCTCTCTTCCATAAGTTCCTGTAGCAGCAAGTACACCTGTACAGTATAATGTTCATTCATTGCAAAAATGTGTTGGATTGATAGGAAAGACATAGGTCCACATAGCAAAGCTATAGATTCTTCAAAGCTCAAATTCTGTCTCTAGTATGAGATCCAAGGACATTTTCTTGACTAAAACATACTCTAGGAACAGCTGTGTTCCCAAATTGATACTCTTAATACAAAGATAACCTTGTCTCTTATGAAAAGACTACAAAACTGTGCCCAACTGTTGCTCTCAATGCAATTCAGACCCGCTATTTTTGCAAATACAGATCAGTTTTCAATGTCAGGGTTGTGCAAATTGTGGCACTTTTCCTTATTTCACTAGCAAGGAGGTATTTTCTCAGCTGTTGGCTTCCAGTACCAAATAACACAGACTCTACATTGGACACTGTGTGTGCACTTGACAAGATTTTGTTGCTACAGTATAAAAGGTTCAATCATCAAGAGGAGAGGTGTGGTACAAAATGAGAGAGCCTTTCACATTTCTCCTTCAGTTCACAAAAAAATGTGCTTCAAAACATCTCTCAAGCACCCATACATATTGCAGACAGCACTCTTATTTCACAGGCATTTCTCAGACACTTAAGCAATTCAGCTTCTCAAGATAATGGTAAAAGTTCATGTGACAACAAGATTGACAAAGCCAAGGAAGTTGAGCAGATATTCACAAAGCATCTACACTGCTTTGACAGTTTAGGATAGGGAAGAAGAAACAAAAAAAGACGCTGGTGATCACGAGTAAGAATTTGAACTACAGTCTGATAGAAAAAGACAAAGAACAGGGAGAAGCATTTACCAAAAACAAAGGAACAAATGAAAACATGGTGGCAAAAAACCTGCATCGAATTCTATTTTCCAAAGAACAACATAGACCTTAAACAAAACCAAAAGCTTCATGGATCTGGTACTATTCAAACAAGTTTCAAAACATGGAAAATTCCATTACTCCCTCTTCACGGAAGAGGCGGTAGCAACCATCATCTTTCCGAGAAAAAGAAACGCAAGGGGAAAAAAAACCTACAAGTTGCAGATTTGAAACAAATATCTTCATTCACCATTTCCTTTCAATTTTTTAAAGGTTTTTCATCTGGCATGAAAATTTTAAATTGAGACAATATTATTTTGGGAAAAGCTGGAGGGTATGTGTAGTAAATACAGAGGCTTTAATGGAAAAAACCTAGTCATAGCATTAACAATTGACAGACTATTATCCTTCAGTAATGAACTGACATGATAGTACTTTGCTTTTCTTTCTTTTTAAATAAAGGACACTGTCTTATTGCCTGTTGACTACTACAGAATGGCTCTTAATGTACTTGCAATGCTGTATTCACTCAATTACAGTAGTCACTTTCTCTTATATGTAAAAAGAGAACAAAGAAAAATGGCATCAGGACAAACTACATGTTTCAAAGGCTAAATTTAAAGGTGTAATCAATATGTGCAATTAGCCAATTTACTGAATTGTTAGGCTTGTGAATCTTCCTTTCTTAGTTTTTGTCCTTTTAATTCTTGCAAATATAAAAAGGCAACTTACTGTATTCTGTCCTTTGCATCTAGGATGCCTGGAGAATTCAGCACACTACCTAGGTCTGACAGTTATGGTAACCCAGAAAAATAACTTCATGTTTTTCAGCAGCCAGAGGGAAGGCTTTTAAATGCAACTAAAAACATCCCCAAGAAGCACAGTATCTTAGGTTCACCAGTTACATGAAGAACCAAAGCAACAGACTAGCCTGACAAAAAAACCCTCTACAAAACCAGAATCACTAGATAATTATCATTGCATATGAAGAAACAACTGAAGACAAAAGATATTAAAACTGTCTGGAAGGGATTTTAACTAAATGCACAGTGTATCTAGAATATGAGATAGGTTTGTAGTGCATTAACATGTCTGCGTTCATACAGCCTCATCAAAACTCTGCTCACAATTACTTCGGGGCATTCCAGGAACACATAACTTGACTGCAACACGTGACATGAATATAAAAACTAGCAAGAATTTGACATGAATTCAAAGACAAAAAAAGAGGTTGTTTTAAAAGAGGTTGTTTGTGAACAACTGTATCACTGCTGAAGTGTTAAATCATGCAGCAAGGCTCAGTGTTTGCCAGTTTCAAAGGCTTTACTGTGCAAGTCAGCCAATTGCTGCAAATGCCTACTGTGAAAACAAAACAAAAAAATCCCTACAGAAGTTAGGAATCTACTTGTTCTTCAAGTCTGTAGTAGTTTCTGCAAAATGAAATAGATCTGAAGTTTTCTTCTCTGGCTAGTCTGACATGACAGCTTTCTTATCTTTGAAGCTTTTCTCTTTGCAATTAGCGTTAATACTTGCATTTCACTGTCCAGACACAAATGCCTGTCCCACCTACATCTCAGGCCTATTTAAGTCATCCACAGTTAAAGTTTGCAAGATCTTACCCTCTGATGTCAGTGATCAGGTTTACCTCCAGCAGACTCTAGAGCAAGCATTAGAAGTGAAGAGTCTGTCATCAGCTAGGAGTTGTTTTAGTCCATTTGATTATCCTTCTGCATGTTGATGAGACATGGATCATGTGTGGGAACCAGCTATATCTTACTCGGTAAATCAAGACTCTCATTATGCATGCCCAAAATAGCTGCATTAAGGCTGCATAGTATTTCCTAATTTTGCAGGGCTTGAACAACACCAGGCTAATGGAAGTCATCCTTCACAAAGATAAATCAGACCTACCTACTAGAATCCCCTTCCTTATGTGTCAAATTCTCCTTTCTATTTGTCCCATTGCTCTTTTACCACGTCTCACACTTCAGCAAGTTGCCAATAAACATATCAAACTCTTGCGTAGCATTCATTCTCAAAGAGCAAGCCAGGTNTTGTGCCAGAGAAAGAAAACATGAGAGACAGCCTTCCCCTTAACGTTCCCCAACAGCTGACTTATACTTCACCTGATATCAAGGTCACTGTTGGTATTCCCCTTTGACATGCCCAGTTTCATTCAGTTTAGAGAAAATCCAAAACTTTTACCTCAGCATTACAAATGTTTCTTCCAGAGATGGATGCCTAAATTTCAGGCATTACTGAGCTTTATAGCACTCAAGTTTCTCTACAAATCTGCTCTTAAGGAGCGGGGGCAGCCCAGGACATACAGTTTGGGATTATAAGGAAAAGGCATCAGAGAGGAAATACTTAAGTAATTGTGGGTTTCTTTTGCGAATGCATTATATCTATCTTCTTGAGCATTGATACAGAACAACACTCATTCTTCAGCACAGTATGAAAGAGATAACATGACAGTGTCATTATGGATCGCAGCTTAATGAACCCCTAAATTTCATTTTGTTCAGAAGCATCCAGGAAAATTAATAACACTACCTGAAGTAGAGCGGTACTGCCTTCAACAAGGTCTCCATACCAGCTCATTTCCACACCATCAAGGAAGCAATAATTTCCCCTCCTCCAGCTGCTTATGTTTCTTCTTTTGAGAAACTTCAACAGAAAAAAAAATTTTCCTTTTCCCTCACCACACAGGAAAAAATTATTTCCTAACAAGATCATACTGTATTTTTAATTACTCACAAAACTAGCATTTAGACAGCACTGTTCACCCAAGAATTCTGTGGCATTTTGAAATTTCAGTTAAATCAAGTACTTGTTTACTTTTTCATGCTCTGAGATGATTGTTATTACCCTCCTCACTTTATCAGGGGAACTATTAAAGAAACTGAGGCATGCAGTCGCTAAAGACCAGATTCTGCTTAAATTTGCACAAAGATCTGGAATGGTGCTGCTGAAGTGAATGGAGTTACGCTTACCCAGAACTAGGCTAGTACATGGCACACAGCAGAGACCTAATTATTCCAAAAGGCTCCAAGTACCACTGTGATGAAAGGAACAAAAGTAAAATCTGTATTCTGAGTCACAAACCTCTTCCCAATTCACCTGCTCATCATAAAGAGTCAGATTATATTTTTAGCAAGAGCAGCCAGTGAGGGGTCAGGAAGAGATTAAATAGCTATACCAAGGTCATATCGGATATTTGCGACAGAGAATGTCTCTAAGCCCAGATTTCCCAATTTCCAGGATTCCACTTTAATCACTCACACACCTTTAAACCCGCTAACCATAAAGACAAAATAAATCCAAAGAAAATGCACTGCATTTCCAGAAGTAGCCGAGCATCTTAAAGCATCCTGTACCTCATCAAAGGAACATTTCAACAGAGAACATCAAGCAGATTCTGTAAAAGCATGATGGGGATGCGTGTCACGCACTACCACTGATCTCCATTACTCATATTCCTCTGCTAACTAGAGCAACTGTGCATCACACTGATGGGAAGTATGAAGTTAAGCTGAGGTGTTTGAGCTCACTGGGTACCCTCTGATCAGAGGGTATTAAGCGAACTTAAAATAACACAATTTTATCTCTTCCTCCCAATCATTGCCTTTATTGTGCAGTTTTAGAACACTTCTCTCTTTCAGAGAAAACTCTATTAAACATTCATTCTGGGTATTTCCTATTGGAGTCATGTGGGAAAAATTATTTTCATCATCCTGCTTTCTTAAAACAGATAATCAATTTGCCTGTAACATCTGTATATGCAGTAAAGTGTCAATAAAGGATTATGCTGTACTTAAGGATTTCACAGAAATAAAGCTGACCAATACCTCTGAGGATCAAGACCTGAGAAAAATCTTAAGCCTTTGGCTTATATTCCCTGTTTAAGGACTTGGGTCCAGATCAAGATGCAAACAAAAGAGAAACTTGTGGTATAGTACAGATTGAAGAGTACCCTAGGGATGCAGGGGGAGAAGAAAAAGGTCATGGAATTTTACTGTTGGGTTAGCCAAAGAATAACAAACAAAACGGTGCTCCATGTTATAAAATACATTGAGGCTTACTGTAGGGTTCAGTGATGTAGTAAAGCACTTCCTCTGGGTTCCCCTCTCAGACATATAGCATGTTAACTAGATTTAACCATAAAAGTTCTGGAGTTCTTCCTTCAGCACTGAAGATGAATATTGTCTTCTGAACAAATAAGTTATTCTCCTCTTTGCAGTCATAATTTTCCCTCTCTCTTAACAAAAAACCTTCAAGCATTTCCTGAGACTTATTCTAATGAATGGTACTTAAGTGTACCCACCAGTTTTGCCTGCTTCTTTCTGTTTGGCTTGCTCATGTGCAATGCCTATTTCTGTGAATTCTTACAAAACCTGTAAATGTTGAAGCCATCCATCACTCAATGTTATGGCCACCAAGTACCAGAACACATAAAACAAGCACAGACTTACGCAGCTCTTCCCGGTGCCTCTCTGTCTGTGCAAAAAACTGGCGAAGCTCCTCTGTGATCTCCATGTTACTCAAGTCATATTCTATCTCCCCTTCAGACTCAGAGTCCTCTTCCATTTCAGAATCCCTGTCAGCATCCTCCCTCCCTTGGTGGGGAGCTGCGTACTGGTGAGCTCCCCCACAGTACGGAGCTCTGCCACTCGGGCTATAGCTGGAAGAATAGCTTTGGGTATGTGGGATATCATTCCCATCCCAATCTGAGTAGCGGCTACTTGGAGAGGCTGCAGAAGGATGCCACGGTATGTCATAAAAGGATTCCATGGCTTTCCTGTAGGCTTCCTGGTGTCTACGCATCCAGCGCATGGCTAAGTCATAGTGCTTCCAGTATCTTGCATACACTTGCTGAGAATACCACGGCTTGGTGTCTTCCTGTGGCCAAAACATGGGTGAAAGGGAAAGAAACCGGAAAAAAAAAAAAAAAAAAGAAAAAATAAAAAGAGAGAGAGAAAACAAATGGTAATTGAGGGGAGAAACACTGTAAACACAAGCACAAAGTTTGCCTCTTAATCATTAGTTATCCTTTTCCTATGATAAACCATATAGATCTGAAAGAGGACAAGTATTAACATAGTGCGAGTGCACTACATTTCATTACTCTTACAAGACATTGGTTCTGCATCAACACGACCACCAGTGATGAATTAGCAGTCGAGAAGTGGTAGTGTCCATAACGTATTTTCCAAGTGTTCGTGCTGCTACAGTGTGAATCAGTTCTTTTTAGGGGACATGCTGTGTGGATATATTCCACAATTCCTTAGCCGCTCATGCGAGTTGTGAGAACAGAATCATTCCAAGGTGTATGTGTTACAACCTACACCTGATTTCCAAATCCGCAGACAGAAAACACAAGAGATTAAAATTCCTCCATATTAAACAAAGGCATTCATTTTATCCAGTAACATATTTCCTCCATCTGCCTGCCAAAATAAGTTTCTCAGAAAAGGTCAAATGGCAATTCAGCCAAGCTCATATATCCATCATGGCCTCGATCAAAAACAAGACTGTATTTAGCCAAGTGCAAGCTGCCAGTAAATCTCCCTTTTGTACGCATCAGCGACCAACATATGAAAAGGGGTAGTAAAGTACCACTGATAAAGTACACCGAAAAATAGTTCTATAGAACAAAACATACTGTAACCCACCTTCTCCTGTCTTCCAGCTAGTCTTAGTTTTCCTGAACAAACAGATTCACGCTGTTCAGATTTCATCAGCAACTACAAAGCCCACCATCCCTCTAGCCGTAAGCCTCCTTCCTACAGGCCATTTCACCTCCATTCACATCCTACTCTCAAAAAGAGAGGGTAATAGAGGATCTTAAAGGAAGGCCATGAAGTAAACTAGAGCCTAGAACAATATACAGCAAATGTTTTTTTCTTTCCCCCCACATCTTAATTTCCATTGACAATCTTTTATCTGGGCCAAACCGGAATGCCTGTACTTTAAATTGGAAGAATTTTAATTAAGCCATGTTTTGGCAAACACTCAAAACTATGGCAAGATTAGCTGAGGTTTTCAGAGACGAATGCGACATTTACAGTCCTTTATCAGTTGTTTTTTAAAAAAGGGCACACAAGACAAAAATCTTTCTTTAAGCTTGTTTTCTTGATCTGCACTGGCACCATTCCATAGCCTTAAAAGAATGATTCTCTGGAAAAAAAAATGCAAAACAAAACAGAAAAAACAAACCTAAGAAATACTTTCCATTTAGTGCTAACAATATCATGAGAGGTTAATTTCATTTACTTACATTTGTTTTCACTTTCTGGTTCTCAGGCAATAATGCAAATGCTAGAGTTTGGAGTAATAATTTTAACTCTCATGTTTTCCTTCCTTCTGCAAAATTGAGCCCATGATCCCATAAGAGATCTATAAATGCTATCTCGTTTTAAGGTCATCGGTAAGTGCTCTCAGAAACAAAATTCCTCCGGCTAATAGAGTTCATAAAGAAAACTCACTACATTCCTTAAGAATTTCTGATAAAAAATTGCATCCTCTTTGTGAAGGGCTGTGGGGCTCAGCTACGTGATTTAAAAGTCCAGACAAATTATCTTTCCTGAAAAGTAACAATTCATGGAGATGAAACTTCATTCTGATTCTCCTCTTAGTCTAACATTGCACTGCTACAAGACCATGCATTTCATAAGATTTATTCCTGAGTGGGTGCAAGAAGAGCATCTGCCTTCCATATGGAATTTCTTCATTCTTAATCATCTAACCACCTAAAAGCTAGGATGAACAATGTTTTATTTACTGTTCTTGCTTTGCTTAAGAATGTCACACTGACTCCTCATCTTTCAGCAGCCGGATGAGAATGTCCTGTTGTCAAATCTGATACATTCACAGGTTGCTTTTAGAACATTTTGCCTATTTTTTCCACTACTTAAAAATCCAGTTTTGAAACATCATGAAGCTTGACAAAAGCAGGTTATCTCCTACATCCTACATGTTTCCAAAGAAGACGACATATTATTTTAAAGCTCAAAACTTAATTCCAGTTCTTCTAAAATGTTTCTAAAAAGGGCCTTGATGACTTTACTGAAAGCTCTGGAATCCAGCTGGCTGATTTGTCTAGCTGACTAGCTCCAGTTATTAATTTAGGGGAAAGGAAGACAAAAAGCCAGTTCATGTAGACAGAACTGTGGTGTTGGTGCCTGTCCAACTACTTTTTGTGGCTTTTGTGTTGAAAGTGACCCCTGAAAACCCCTTTTACATTTGAATTTTAAAAATACATCTGTTAAAAAAGGAATTACAGAAATGTTTTACATTGGGGTGGAAAAGGGAAAGGAACACTTTAAAGTCTAACTTAGTTCTATGTCTCTGCTTTTTCAGCTGCAGAATAAATGGAAATAAGAGATTTCCTCAAGGAAACAAAAGCTATAAATCCAAGGCAAATGATCAGAGTCCTCTGTTATTTTCCCGTTATGTCTCTGGAGACATCCCAAGAGTAGACAAATCACTCACTGTTGTAATCTGAATTCTATTTTCAAAGCAATTTAGAAACTTTCACATCTAATTTTTACATGTCTACACTGACAGTTCAATAAAAGTGTTTACATGCATTTTGTATATAAAATGTGACTAAGTTATCACACAGAAACCCATAAAGACCACTTACCATCTCTTGTGGACTCTGTTCTGGTGATCAAGGTGAACTAGAAGAGAAAACAGTAGCTTTTTAATTCATATAAAAACATACATATCAAGATGGTCACAAGCACTGAATAGATTTCTGTTAAACTATAGTAGTATGGCCTACAGCTATTAAATACCCCTCCTCTGTTGTGGCTAGTTGAAGTCTCTTATTTATAGGTTTTGAATAGCATCAGTAAAAATCCCATTCCTTAAAACACCCCACTACAATAAGTTTAAAAGGGAGCCTTCTACACAATGCAGCCCAAAATGCTGGGACTGAACACT
>WEKW01006427.1:1092-11735 GCA_013389905.1 Sula dactylatra
TTTGCTCGAGGTCTTGGGTGCACTTGGTGGGTGATGCGGGAGGATGGGGAAGTCCGATGTGTACCTCAAGGGGATTTGGTTTTGGGTGAAAACAGTCAATGAACTGAATGTTATGATGCTAATTGCTTTATAATACTTTATGTCATCTCTTCTGTGATTGCTATATGCCTTGTCAATGATATCACAGTACAAATCTCCCAGTTCTTTAAAAATTAACTTTGACTGAACCATGCAAAGTGCAGCAGTGATGGAACAAGGACTGACTTCAGCATGGAATAATCCAACACCACACACACCCTATCTCTCCTGCCCTAAAAGACTGTTACGATAGATGGAGCCCAAAGTCATGGACTGAATGAACTCAGTGGACATTTTTGTGGACATTTGTGGATATTTTACAAATATTTTACAGGGGTGGTCCATAGACTAAGGGAATGATATCTGTGTATTATGTCCAAGGATGGGAACGGGGGGTGGTGGTTAATTTTTTTTCCTATTGGTCTGTAACTAAGCAACATCTAACTTTTTAAGTTGTTCTGAATAGAAAATGAAAACATTCTTCTTTTTCCTCTTCTGTGCTCCAGGGACGAAGATGAGCTGAGAGATATGCCTCTGCTGTACTTCTCCACTTGGAATAATAGTGGCACAACGTATTCTTATATTTCTGGAAAGTTAGTGTTTTGAGCCTGTCTGAAGGAGGTATTAAGAGTTGCAAGAATTTGGCAGCTTTACTACTCAAAAGGAAGGGACCCCTTGATACTTATACTTATCCCTGCTTCTTCAATAAATTAGGCAGGACTCATGGGACAGCTGTCTTATTGCTAGACACTGTCCCCTGCTGGAATGTATTGGGGATCTTCAGAAGGAATACACTGGTGTGGTTCAGATGCTCTAGGAGATACTGTGTCAGGCTGAGCCAGGTTCACTCTTGAAGGGACTGTGGCTGTGGGTAATGCCACGCCCGAGCAGGTATATCTCTGAAGGCACTGTGGCCCATGGAGAAGGCCATGCTGGAAGAGGTGCACTTCAAAGCAACTGTGGCTGTGGATAAGTCTATGCCACAGCAGGTGTACCCCTGTGGCTCATAGATAAGGCTCCACTTGGAGTGGGTACTCCCCTAAGGGACTGTGGTCTGTGGATAAGTCCAAGCCAAAGCAGGGGCAAGGGGAGGAGTTCATTGCAATGTTAAACTCTATGGTCTGGTCCAAAGGGACCGGGGTGGAGACTGTAATGAAAATACCTTTAAATTGTTGTAACCCGGGATTTGAGTTGCATGTTATTGGAATTACTATAGCAGGAACCACCCAAACCAATGGAGGAGAAGCCTTACAAGAAGCAGTGCAAGTGCAGCAATGACCCGGCCTGAGCTGGTTTTGGTGCCCAGTAACTCCATGCAACACACCCCCTCTCCTGTCCTGAGTGACCCCTATAACAGATGGAGCCCAAGGTCATAGAATAAATTAACTCAGTGGACATTTTGTGAACATTTCTGGGCATTTTGCAGGCATTTCACAGGGTGGTCCATAGACTAAGGGAATGATATCTGTGTATTGTATCAAAGGATGGAAGGGGGGTGGTGGTTAATGAGGATGTATTGGATAGTGTGGGACCTGAGCATGATGCAAATGGCATGGAATAAGGGGTGGAGAATGTGCTGGTTTTGGCTGGGATAGAGTTAATTTTCTTCATAGTAGCTAGTATGGGGCTATGTTTTGGATTTGTGCTGGAAACAGTGTTGATAATACAGGGATGTTTTAGTTATTGCTGAGCAGTGCTTGCACAGAAACAAGGCCTTTTCTGCTTCTCACCCCACCAGTGAGTAGGCTGGGGGTGCACAAGAAATTGGGAGGAGACACAGCTGGAACAGCTGACCCCAACTGACCAAAGGGATATTCCATGCCATATAGGCTTAGGCAGATGTTACCATCACTCATCCCGTGGATGTTGTGATCCATGATCAGGAGGGAGAGAAAACTCTTCTGGTGTGTTCATGAAAAATGCTTTTTCTTTTTTTTAGTGGTTTCAAAAAATGAGGCCTCTGGGGAGGGACAGGTCTCAATGGAGCCTCTGAACTCATCCAGTTGTAGTGAAAATCCAATGCAATGTTACTGCTCCACCAGTCTGAAAAGAAGGAAGAATCTCTCCAGTACCCTAAGTCAGAACTGCTTCCCAGTTAGTAATTTTAATATGTGCTTCTCAGAGCTTTGTTACAGGCAGCACAAAAATCACCTTGTTCTTCTGTGGTTTCAATGATTCTGAGCAGCAGCAACAGCAAAACCTGACAGAAGCTGTCCAGTTTTCACGGTGGTCAGGGCATCAGCACAGGCACCAATGCTCTCTGTATGCATGATTGGACAACCAGTACTGAGTCAGTTTGCACCCTACTCTGACCTTTCAATTTATCTCTGCAAACATAAAGGCTTTGATTTTTGTTTTTTTAAACAGAAGTTCTGCAGTTGAATGGATGCTTTTGACGTTCTCTAGGAAAGCTAGAGATCTTTTCTTTAAAAAGAAAATAAGAAATCACTAGGATATGAGTTAGGAGTGGAAGAACTGAGGAAGAGAAGGGCAGAACTAAGGCGAGTAAGATTTGAAACACGAATGTATAAACCCAATCCCTTGCCAACTCCACCCTCTAAATGGCATTTACTTCCAGGGAAATTGGATCCACCCTGGACTGATTCTAGCATTGGGAAAATCCTCCTAAAATAGCTCTGGGCCTTACAAAAGTTGCAGTTTCCTATCCCAATAATTGATGTTGTGGTAACAACCTCCATCTGGTACTCATGAGTTGCAGTCACCACATCTTCTAAGGGGAAGAAGGCAACTTTTTCCCTTTGCTCAGAATCTCTTGCCTTGTCTGCAATGATGGTCCTAGGAGTGAAAAATTGTTTGCTAAGTTTGAGNGTTTGAGCATTTCTTGAAATGGATGGTGTCTCCTATACTGGCAACTTGGAAATGAACTGCAATCTGTTTACTCAGATCAGTCTAAGAAAGAGATAGACCGGTGGAACCATGCTCTGCCCTCCCTGAGACAGAAACACGAACAGCCACCAGAAAAAACAAAAGATCAAGGGGATCCTGTATCCTCCTCCCGCCAGGTGGAAAGCAGTAACTTAAAGGAAAGGAGTGAATGGAGGTAAGTCCATGCTCGGGGCAGCAGGCGAACCCCCTCCTTGCCCGCCTTGCTTTCCCGGGTGCCTCTGTACAACAGGTATGAGGCTCTGGATGTGGAAGGCCAGTCAATGGATGATGTGGATGATGGTCCATCTACACCAGAGGTATTGCCAAGGTCAGAAAGGCCTACCCCCCCATATCACGACCATCTCCACCAGTAATTAAAGACGGGTTAGAGTTGTAAGCAACTCCCTTCTGAGGAGAACAGAAGGTCCAATATTCCGGACAGACCCTCCTCTTAGGGAAGTCTGCTGCCTCCCTGGGGCCCAGGTTAAGGACACCACTGGGAAACTTCCTAGCCTGGTACGGCCCTTGGACTCTTACCCATTACTGCTCTTCCATGTGGGTGGCGATGAAGCTGCAATGCATAGCCCAAGAGCGATCAAAAGAGACTTCAGGGCCTTGGGACGGCTGGTAATGGGATCCAGGGCATAGGTAATTTTTTCCTCTGTCCTTGGAAGAAACAGACGGGCCCAGTCTATTAACACATGGCTCCGTGACTGGTGTCACCATCACAGTTTTGGGTTTTTTGATAATGGGATGGCCTACACGGCACCAGGCCTGCTGGCGTCAGATGGAATTCAGCTTTCTCAAAGGGGGAAGAGGCTTCTTTGCTCATGAGCTAGTGGGGCTCTTGACAGAGCTTTAAACTAGACTTGAAGGAGGAGGGGGATAATATCAGGCTTGCCTCAGCCTGTTGCTCTGCGATGTGCTGGGTACACTAGAGCACACCTGAAGTCTTATGGAGATGAGCCAGGGGCTCCTGAGGTAATAGGAGCCAACAGGGAAAGACCGGTGAAATATCTCAAAGGAATTAAGGCGTGTTCCTCTAAGAAGGTGACACGGCCGACAGCCCGTCTGAAGTGCCTCTACACCAATGCACGCAACATGGGCAACAAACAGGAGGAGTTGGAAGCCACCATGCTGCTAGAAAGCTATGACCTAGTTGCCATTACTGAAACTTGTTGGGACGAATCCCATGACTGGAGTGTGCCTATTGAAGGCTACAGGCTGTTCAGAAGGGAGAGGTGAGGAAGGAGGGGCGGAGGGGTTGCCCTCTACATCAAGAAATGGGTAGATTGTGAAGAGCTGTCTCTGAAGAATAGCCACGAGCAGGTTGAAAGCTTATGGGTAAGAATTAGAGACTGAGGCAACAAAGGGAACCTTGTGGTTGGTGTTTACTACATGCCGTCTGATCAAGGGGAGCCTATTGACAAAGCCTTCTTACTCCAGCTACAGGAGGCATCGCGCTTGCAGGCTCTCATCCAGCTGGGGGACTTCAACCACCCCAACATCTGCTGGAAAAGTAGCACGGTGAGCTGGAGGCAATCCAGGAGACTCCTGGAGCACGTCAAGGATAACTTCTTAGGCCAGGTAATAGACAGCCCTCCCAGAGGGGATGTGATACTGGACCTGATGGTCACCAACACAAGTGAGCTAATCAGTGACGTCAAGACTGGAGGCAGCCTGGGCTGCAGTGATGATGCACTGGTGGAGTTGGCAGTCCTGAGGGATATGGGTCAAGTGAAGAGTAAAGTCAGGACCCTGAATTTCAGGAAAGCAAACTTCCAGCTATTGAACATTATGCAAAATTTACTACTTTGGCTTAAGCTGATCTCAGCAAGGGTATTTGTGGTATCATTTGTATAGATCTTACCTTGATGAGTGAAAGCATAATGGTACAAATATTAATAGCCAGTGGCGATTCTGAAAAGCCCCATAACAGCCTTAATTTTGTGTGAAGTATACTTAAAAATACGAATACTATTAGCCTTTTACTTGGAAAAAAAATAAAGAATGACAATTCCTAGACAAGATGAAGGTTCTACTGTGTCATGGTTTTAGCTGGGATAGTTAATTTTCTTCACTGTAGCTAGTATAGTGCTGTGTTTTAGACTTAGTATGAAAATAATGTGATAACACACTGATGTTTTTAGTTGTTGCTAGGTAGCGCTTACACTAGTCAAGGACTTTTGCAGCTTCCCATGCTCTGCCAGGTGCACAAGAAGCCGGGAGGGGAGGGGATACAACCAAGAGAGCTGATCTGAATTGGCCAAAGGGTATTCCATATCATGTGACGTCATGCCCAGTGTATTAACTGGGGGGAGTTGGCTGGGGGAGGGTGCGATCGCGGCTCAGGGACTGGCGGTGTCGGTCAGCGGGTGGTGAGCGGTTGCAGCTCTTGTGGGTTTTTTTCCCTTTTCCCTTTATTCCCTGGGTTTCGTTTTATTCTCTCTCATTATTTCTTTTTATTATATTATTATTATTATCATTACCATTACTATTCTTACTATTTTATTTTAATTATTAAACTGTTCTTATCTCAACCCAAGGGTTTTCTTGGTTTTGCTCCTCCGATTCTCTCCCCATCCCACAGGGGTGGGGGGAGTGAGCAAGCGGCTGTGTGGTGCTCAGTTGCTGACTGGGGCTAAACCACAACATACTGTCTGCATATAAAGAAAAAAGGTGTGGGGTGAATGGAAATAAGGAGGGGAATATAAAAGGAAATTTCTAGATCTGAGTTAGTCCTCTGCTGTCCCAGGTATAAACTGCTGATAAACTTAGTCTCATAAATAATTTTTCTTGTTGCAGCATGTTGTGATGTTCTTGCAGAAATCTTTTGTATGGGAAGTTGTGGTCTGGCAGAATGAAGGTGGATTGAATAATTGCTTGCTTCTTCATGTCTCTCCACAGGTAACTTCTTTCTGAAAGGAACAGAGTCAATGTAACTACACATTTCTCATTGAGAGTCATACCAGCTGTTGCAAGTAATGCTGAACAAAAATATTTCCCTGGTTATTCTGCCTGCACTTTTATCTGTGGTTAACTTCAAAGTTTTTGTCTGAGTCAGTTTCTTCTTTTGTGTACATCTGTCACATAGCAGGAAAGACATGTTTCTGTAAATAAGCTTCACAAGTCCTTTAGATGTGTAGGAAAATATAGAACTGCTTTTAACTAACTTTTGAAAGTTGGGTAGATTTTAAGCTGACTCTGCCCTTTCAATACATGCTCAGAACAGTGACTGTTCTTTATTGCCTCAACATACCATCTTGGGATAACACATCAGCCAGTCTGATGGAATATTTTATGTAGAGTTACTACTTCCCGAGAGTCAGTGCTGTAAATGGCAGTCACATCTGCAAAGAATACAGCATCATTCATGTCCCTTGCTGCCCTCATGACTAGAAGTGGTACATTTAGGGAGGGTTATGTTAGTCCTAAGAATCATATGGACTATAGAAATTATGGAAATGTTGCTAGTAAGTCACAAAAGACTGAATAATTAAATATTTTTTCTATGTTTGGAGCATATGGGTAAACCCCAAACTTTTATCACTTCACAAGGTGAGAAAACACATCCTATTCTAGCAGTAACTCAGGAATGTGTTAGCCATCAAAGCTAGGTTTAAAGTAACGTGTTCGGATAACTTTAATTCAGTGTTTATATTCAAACTGACCGAACAGCTGTCTGGATTGCTACTGTTTGTTTTCAATAAATTTGAAACTGGGAAAGACAATCCAGAAGACTTGATGAATTTAAGAGTACTGGCAGTAAAAGGGGTAAACAGGACAATCCAGATAATTATTGGCTAGCATCCATGTAGGTAAAAAAATGTATAACTGAATACAAGTCTGATCAGTAAACTATTAAAGGAAATCAGTAGAACTAATGTTGGTCAATATGGGTATATGATAAACAGATCTGACCACAGTTTTATTAAACAACACAATTAAAAAATATAGTCTTTAAATAACAATTGTGTTTATGTAATACTTAGACTTCTTCCAGACATTTTGACTTAACCCTGCATGACATTTTTTATGTCATGCTAATTTAATGAATATGACCTGTTATTTAATAGAATATTGCTTAACTGACAGCTGAAAACAAAATAGTAAATGGAGGATTCTAACTGAGCAAGTATATTCATATTAGGGTTATTTGAGGAATTGCTTTTGGCTGTGTGTTATTTACTTTTTTTTTTTAAATGGCATCAAAGATTGTATGAAATTATTAATGGTAGCTCATAGATGACCCAAAAGATTGAGGATGTAATAAGCAACAAAGATAAGTCATTGATGCAGTCCAGGTGACTTTAATAAGTTGGGTGCAAGCAGATAGGTGTTTTGTGGCTAACTATTAATATGTCTGTGAACAGTGAAAGCACACTGTCCTTTTTACCTGTCCATTTGGTCTGCACACCAAACACCAGAGCTCAAGAACAGAGAAGACACCCAAAGTTGTGGCCATTGAAGGTCAGTTGAGCAAGGTGTTCTCAAAATACAGTTCCCTAGAAAACACAGCCTTTTTTTTTTAGGGGAGTGTAAGCCTCCAATTTGTTTTCCTGGGATTCCTTGTATATCACGGCTCATCTCTAAAACATGCAGTTATGTTACATGCTTACACAACTTTATTATGGCATCTCAGAGTAATGCTAGAACATTCCCATGCTATAGATTTAGTCTACTTTTGAACTTTGAGCCAGTCTTTTTAAATATTTGTCTTATGCCATAGATGCGTCACTACTATTACCCTTTATCTGCCTTGCATAGCCTTTTCACATGTATATATTTGCTGTCATTCCAGACTACACTTTTATCTAATCATCAGCAAGTTTGCAGACTATGTTTTTCCCCTATGAAGACAATCCCCACGTCAGAGGATCTTTTAGCTCTCTAACTGGCCCAACTTATGCAAGGCAGCCTTAAAACTAGTGGATCTTGACAAAAAAGTATGTCTTATTCTTTCTGTGCATTCATTCTTCTTTGTCTCTCCCAGCTTTACTAGTATCAGAGTTAGAGCTCTACAAATTGTTCCAGATCACTTCTGAACAAGTCTATTGGTACAAATAAGGTACTAAAACCATATCTGCAGATAATACCCATAGTTTAATCAGTCACATTATGGCAAAGTTAATGCTGCTGTTGCATTTTTCATCTTCAGATATTTGTGTTTTGCTTGACCTAAGAACTGAAAATGCTGCTTGGAATTTTTCTTCTGTTAACAAGTTTTTATTTGGGGATTCAGAGGAGGAATTAAGAGGTCCAGAGAGATTTATTGAGGAACGTAACAATGAATGAACTCTTAAATATGGTGCTTTGTTTAAAAAGCTTCATGTAATTCTTAGCTATGCAAAGAGAAATATCTAGGGACTACAAAGACAATACTAGTTCTGTGTTTGGCACTGAAACATTTTTTGCTGGAATTTGCTTTGTCCAGTTTAGGATTCAAGAAGACTGTTGGTAGACTGTATTTGGTTTGCATGGCAAGGTTTTGGTAGCAGGGGAGCTACAGGGGTGGCTTCTGTGAAAAGATGCCAGAAGCTTCCCCCATGTCCAATAGAGCCAGTGCCAGCCAGCTCCAAGACGGACCCGCCACTGGCCAAAGCTGAGCCAATCAGCAACAGTGGTAGTGCCTCTGTGATAACATATTTAAGAAGGGGGGAAAAAAATGCTGCACAACAGCAGCTGGGAGGGAGGAGTAAGAGTATGTGCGAGAAACAACTCTGCAAACACCAAGGTCAGTGAAGAAGGAAGGGGAGGAGGTGCTCCAGGTGCCAGAGCAGAGATTCCTCTGCAGCCTGTGGTGAAGACCATGGTGAGGCAGGTTGTCCCCCTGCAGCCCATGGAGGTTAATGGTGGAGCAGATATCCACCTGCAGCCTGTAGAGGACCCCATGCTGGAGCAGGTGGATGTGCCTGAAGGAGGCTGTGACCCCATGGAGAGGAGCCCACGCTAGCAGGGAGAGTTCTCTTTTCTTTCTGAAGGGCCAGGCACCCTGGAATGGGTGCGCCCCAAGAGAGAGGCCTGCGCCTTGGAAAGTATCATGGTTCTGGTGGCATCTAGTGAGCTGTCGCTGGCCCATGAAAATCCAGAGGAGAGGCAGCCAATTGAAAGGGAGTCAGGTTCAGATCCCCGAATCCAGAGTGGTGGAGACGGGTGCCGTGAGGTGCCCAGTACAGTGATGCAACCGATCCTAGAGAAGCTGATGGGAGCCCCGGGAAGAGTGTGAGGAGGAAGGAGTGGCAGAAACAATGTGTGAACTGACCGCAACACCCATTCCCCATCCCCCTGCGCTGCTTGTGGGGGGAAGATGTTGGAAAGGACCCACACTGGAGCAGTTCATGAAGCACTGCAGCCTGTGGGAAGGACTGACATTGGCAAAGTTTGTGAAGGACTGTCTCCCGTGGGAGGGATCCCACACTGGAGCAGGGGAAGAACACGAGGAGGAAGGAGCAGCAGAGATAATGTGTGATGAACTGACCTCAACCCCCATTTCCCATTCCCCTGTACCACTCAGGGGGAGGAGGTAGAGAACTGGGGAGTGAAGTTGAGCCCAGGAAGAAGGGAGAGGTAGGGTGAATGTGTTTTAAGATATGGTTTTTATTTCTCATTATCCTACTCTGATTAGATTGGCAATACATTAAATTAATTCCCTGAGTTGGGTCTGTTTTGCCCATGATGGTAATTGGTGAATGATCTCCCTGTCCTTATCTCGACCCACAAGTTGTATTTTCTCTCCCTTGTACAGTTGGGGGGGGAGTGATAGAGTGGCTTGGTGGACACCTGGTGTCCAGCCAAAGTCAACCCACCACACAGACAGAAAAGGTTGAGAGAAGAGCCAGAAAAATCATTGATTCATGTGGCGTGATGCAAGGAAGTTTTTCTGTTTGGTTTATCAAAAAGAAACGTGTATTGACTGCAGTCCAAAAGTATCTCCAATGAAATAGAAACTTAATACCTGGCTTTTCCATTTAGCTGACAAAGACATAACAGGATCTGATTGTTGGATGTTGAAGCTGAACAAAATCAGACTAGAACTGAGTGGTCCAATTTTCCCTAAATAATGAGCAATTAACCATTGGAACAGCTTGATGAAAATTATAATGGGTTTTCCATCTCTAATAGTTTTAACCTCAAGAGATGTCTTTCTTAAAAGACATATTCTAGTTGAACTCAGCAGTAGTTCAGGAAATCTCTGGGACTTCTATGACAAAACAGATCAGCCCAGATGGTCACAGTGGATGTTCTAGCCTTATCTCTGATGGGGACCAAGATGTTTTGGTTTGTCCTTCAGCTCTGCTATGGGTTTACTTCATGTTCCAGTTTTTTGCCTGTGGATGCTAACAGTTGTATTGGAGCTTCAGTGCAGATGCAGCAGTTTAAAAAAGGGTACAATCGTCTGTAAATGGTATACCGTGGCAAGGGATCCAAACTGCAGAAAAGCCTGTCCCAAAGATGTACGCAAAGGACAGCCAGCCACACGTGGAATTTTAGTACTACTTTTTCTTGTTTATTCCAGTTTCTGAGCAACAATCTTGTGAATTAACAGTGTATGTGGTGATTCTGTGCTACTATATAAGCTTGCAGCCATACACAGAAGGTGGAATACTGTTTTGGATTAGCAGTCCTAGCTCATGTATCAACTCTTGTATGCCTGTATGATTTTAAATGCACCAAGGATA
>WEKW01006428.1:9893-22727 GCA_013389905.1 Sula dactylatra
TGGGGTTGTTCAGCCTGGGGAAGAGAAGGCTGCGGGGAGACCTTATTGTGGCCTTTCAGTGCTTAAAGGGGGATGATAGGAAGGATGGGGATGATCTCTTTAGCAAGGCCTGTTGTGACAGGACAAGGGGTAATGGTTTTAAACTAAAGGATTGGAGATTTATACTGGATATAAGGAAAAAAATCTTTATGATGAGGGTGGTGAAGTGCTGGACCAGGTTTCCCAGAGAGGTTGTGGAGGCCCCATCCCTAGAGACATCCAAGGTCAGGCTGGACGGGGCTCTGAGCAACCTGATCTATTTGGGGATGTCCCTGCTCATGGCAGGGGGGTTGGACTAGATGGCCTCGAAAGGTCCCTTCCCACCCACACCATTCTGTGATTCTATGAATCTAAGTAACTGAGAGTGCCTGAACATTAGATGGGCATAGTCAGAGCTTGTGACACAGGGTTTAGAGATGCGTATCTCAGGATGGAGATTCCATTGAGTCCTGTCCATGGACTGTAGTTATTAACCTTTCCACTTGTCATTAGCCTCTCTCATCCCAAAGGAAGCAGTCCTTAATCTCTACTACTGGATGAAACATTGGTGGAAAACGGTGCATTACTCCTAGCGTGAGTCACTGTAACAACCTAGAACATTGACTTGGCATGGACTCTGGGAAAGATGCAGGATCTACTGAATCTCTAACAATTCAAGTCACAATTCTTGTGAATTCACTCCTTGTGGCATTTTTTCCAGGTAATTATGGGGCTTCACTTTACTAAGCATGTGATAAATTAAGCACACAGAAAAGAAAAAAAAAGAACCTGGGTTTGAGTAGAAGAGCTAATAGATGAGCACTGAAGGAGAGCACCTCATGGCCTGGGAACTATTAATTACTGCAGAGGGACCTGAACTTCCTAACTGTTAAATATCTCCCAATAGATATAATGAATGTTTTTGGCAAAAGATGGCAGCCCTTTCTTTCACCTGGAAGAGACATCCAACAAACTCACAAGAACGACAAACAACACAGTCTAAAACAGAGGAACTGTGGCTACATATAAAGAGCCACAAGAGAATTTGCTTGTTTGTTTGACTGAGTATTACTGTATTAAAGAAAACTAGACAAAGGTTGCAAGGGAACTCCAGGTGGTAATCTGAGCGTCCTATTCTAACTAACATGCAGATGGACCATGGAAAGAGAGAAGCCACACAAACAAATACCACCAGTTACTGCAGCCTTAACTTCTTGTAATTTTATGGCACTACATTTTTCTTAAAAGTGGAAACTTCTCAAATGAGTCATGAGTGCATGTCAGATGTATTTATAAACAACAAAAAGAGTTACTTTTGATGGGAATGAGAAAAAAACACTTACTGCATCCTGGAAATACATGAAATAGCAAGTTGAATACAATGGAAACTGCCTTTTTCATATTTGTAAACGTTGAAAAAAAAGGAGTCATGCCACAAATTGCTGGTGCCTAGGAGTGTTGGAAGCATTTATGGTGTTATGGCATTGTTAGGACATTGGGATCAATGTCTTCAGATGATAATTGAAGAGAAGGGGGAGTGGCCTCAGTGAAGTGCTTTACTGGGAGGCTGTGGAATAAATCATCTCTCCATGCAGTAACCCTGAAGGTTTATGTTTAGGGGTCTCCGACAGCCCCTATAACCTCCTACAGGAGGGGAGCAGCACTACTGAGCCTGCACTATAGACCTTCTCCCCCACAGGCCTGGCGTGCTCCGTGTATCATCGTGTTGGCAAATGCCGAGAAGACAAGCCCTGCACTTCTGCACTCAGGAAGAGACAGAGGTGTTGGGCAATTATTAGTGGAAATGTTGCTGGTGTAAGAAGATGCTTCTGATTGCACTCATAAATAAGCACAACAAAAGTCTCTGAAAAAATCTGTTTAAGAGGGTCAGAATGTTAGAAAAACTGTCCATGTCCATGATGGACCAGGCCCTAAGTTAGACAACAAGGAGGTTGTGCTGTTTAAGCTACATGGGCTTACAGAGGAGGTATGTACGGACTTATTTTTGAGCTCAGCAGCTCAAAAAATGGGCTTTCAGAGATTTTGAGTGATGCACAAGCTAGTCTTCTCCAGTGTGACAGATACCACCCCCTTGACCTAAAATATAGTTAAAAATTCTTAGGTGAACACTGTATTACTTTCCCCCAAAGACTTTCTAGGGACTACCCTTATCTTCCAGCCTGGATTTTGTTCCTTACAGTAAAATCACACTCCAGGACTGAACTGGTCTGTGTTCCTCTGCAAGGGGAGCAATTACCGAGGCTTTCAGTTCATTTTCCACATTGCACAACCCCTTTTTCTTTTGCCCTATAGGAAATGAGGTAGAAAAGGGAGACCTTGGCCAGTGTTACACATCGCTAAGGATAAGCCAGCTTCCAGTCTGCAGAAAAGTTGCTTTCCCCTAAGAACAGCTTTCTCATTCTGTATCATTCCTGCAATCATTGACTGACTTGTGTTGAAGGGATATTATGCCAAATTTCTGACACTGGATCTCTGCTCAAGATACAGCTTTTGATGGGGAAATGTCAGTATAATTGGTTGCTGTAATAAACCCACAGCATTTTTTTCCTGGAAGGATCCCTTCTTATCCCTGAAGCTAACCTGACACAATTTGTAGAGTTTGTTTATTCTCAAAGCCTAACTTTCAGAGGGGAAGAATGAGGAAAGTATTGCAACAGAGATTCCCCAAAGAATGTGAGTTGCAGAAACTGAAATGTAAAAGAAAATATAGATACATGTTCACACGCTTAGGCTTAGAATCATTCGTATCCTCAACAATCACCATGAAAATTAAGTAATACTTTATTTACTTGGACTCCACAGACCACAGCAAGTGGGAGGAAAAAACAAGTTATAACTGAACAGTAATATCCATGTTTCCAACTGAAAGTTTATTTTTCCTGCTTGAAGAGATATTTGTCATTTATTTAAAACCTGCACCATAACAAGGCATACATTGACCTTCCAGCACTTTTCTGTCTTCAGTATTCCTTCCATAGTCTCTTCTTTCTTTAACTGTTTCCCAAGTTCCCAAACAAGATGACATCAGTTCAGAAAGGGCCTGAGCCCTTGCTACTTTTGGAGAGCAAAGTGTGTTAGCACAGAAGTTGGATAGGGAAGAAGACAAAAAGCCACAACTGAATGTCCAGGGATCCTGTGGTTATGACTTGTCTGTCTATTAAAAATGCTGTTCCTCATTTTCTGGTGTGTTCCTTGAAAGCATATCTGCCTGCGTTGGTGGGTCTCATCAGGCCGAGTTTAGGTCAGATGTATTAGAAATGGAAAAGCCATATTAGCTCAGCTAGCCCATCCTTCCAGCCACCCCAGAACAGGTCAATCCATTCAGCCTTAAATGACTGGGCTTCCCCAACTTCCCTGGGGGACACTATTTCAAAGTCTGATAGTTTTTCCTTGTATGAGCCTTTCCTGATGTTAGATTAATTTAGTTTTGGTTACTGAAGGAGAGGGCTTAAAAACTGTCTTCTGATGTGGGAAGAACAGTGCTGCAGGCACTTAATTTGAAAGACGAGATTTTCTCAAGCTGCCAAGCATCTGCAGAAAAGGGCTTTCAAAGGACCCTCAGCTGGGTGAGCAAGGCATTAGGCACTTTTGAAAGGTTGTTTTTATATATGTGTATATATAGACAGATATACATATGTAAATATACACAAATGTATAAATAATATTAAAATTAAAATATTATGGGTTATTAAAAGCTGGTGTCAGGGCAGAACTTACGCTGAAATGCTTGTCTGAAATGTTTCTGACGGGTCATCTTCCCAGTCCTTCTGCCACGGGCTTGCCGCTGCTTACAGGGGCAGAGGAACAAGTCCCCTAAATAGAACTAAACCTGACATCTCACTGTAATATGTTACATAGCCTCTTTTATGCTCTTTAATATCATACAGTAAGACTTAGCTGTGGAAAGAGCTCTCCACAGCTAAGATGAGCACCCTTCTAGGCTGTACGTACACGATGACCTAGATTATCTAACTATTGGCTGAGTATGAGAATAATAGCTTTAATTACAATGGCACAAAGCCCTCTCCTTAAGCTGTGCGGCTCTTACTGCAGTGACAGCAGACGTGCTCCTGTGACTGGGAAGATGCTGGAGGAAGAAGGAGGAATGGGCTGGCTCTGGCATTGCCCTATTCAGATCAACAGCCTTTTAGGAAGGTTTGTGTTGAAAACAGTTTAGAAATATTGCTGCATAGCCCACATTACTGCTGCTGTTTGTCTTCCTCTGCAGGCACTCAGTGCTGTTATTCCCTTGTCCTGGCTCCAACATGCATTACTCACTGACCTCTTTTCAGTCTCCATGGTCCTTTTCGCCAACACAAGTGCTGCTGGCTTTAAGAAAACTGGCCGCAGTTTCCCTTACTGGCCTTGACAAAGGAACTGGCAGTAGCTCAGCTCTGTTTTTTTATCCGACCTTGATCATATGTGCTACCTTCTCTCCAGAAATTTGCCCCTTGCTACTTGCCTAATAAGTAGCTAATTTATGCTGGGGACAGGAATAGATGAAAGGGTTTGGGTATAAATATAATGCCACTGAGGTTTCAAATGAAGGTATCAGGGCTACATGTAGGCTTAGAGGGAAAGGGGATTAGAGAGACAACACATGCACAACATCCTGACATATTTAATGGGACTGAGGGCCAGAGCCCCTGATTTGTCCAGCACAGTGTAGCAAATGGAACTGCCAGCTGACCTGATCAAGAAACATTTGCCAAAGTTGATGCATGCGTGTTGGATGTGGCCACATTGGCATCGTGCCGATGGCACCTGTTCAATAAAAGACTTAAGTCATGTAGGATAAGGATGGCTACTGCACCTTCCCTCTGATGAAATGAAGGACTCTCCTCTGGGAAATTAAGTGGAGAAAAAAAAGCATAAAGACATCCCTGAAGACTTTGGTGAGGTTTTTTGTCAGTCTTCAAAAGTTTTGTGGTTTTGAGAAAGATCAAGTAAATCTGCATGAACTACATGGGACAGGCAGGAGGGAAACGTTGTCCTTGGCCCTTGTGCAACAGGGGAAAAAAATAGGTTTTAAGAAGCAAATTAGGTTCTTTTGTGTCCTCTTTTTATCCATTAAGGATTCATTGAAGGTGCAGTGAGAAAAAGCATTCACTGTCCTGCAAAGGGAGGCCAATGAGGGCAAATGGTGTTTCCCTCCAAAAGAACAGGTTTTGAGCTCCTGGCGTTGCGGAGCACTGCAGTTTCCTCCTGCTTTCCAGTAAACGCAGATATTACTCCATCGAGCTGACACAGCCTGTGGTTGTGATATTACTGTGATTTATATACATCAAAAATGGACTGCCACAACCACTGCGAACAGACAATGTGATAGATGTGGATGTGAGAACAGACAGGTGGATAAATGGGCAGGCAGACAGAGCAACAAATAATATCCTCTAATCCCAAAGTAGAAATGAAAAGCCACAAGGGTGGCTTTGTCCTGTCTTTGAGCTCTTCTTTCCTTCCAAAGTTCATCCTGACGAAGTCATCAGGTTTCTCATTTCCCACCACCAATGCAGGGGAAATCCTCAATGATGAGAGCTTAAGCAGTCAGCAACATTATTCACTGGAAACTATAAAATGCTGAAACCTTTTTTTTCTCAGCCATATGATTTCTGCTGACCGGAGACCTACAAAGAAGCAGGCCAGCACCAGAAGAAAGCCTGAGGCTGCTGCAGATGGCCAGGTCCCTCAGGATCGCCTGTAGACTCAAAAGCAGTCCAACAAACAGGCTGCAGCACTCCAAAAAGTTCACAGCATCTCCATATCCTGAACCACACTGGTCTGAATACTAACCCTAGCTCATCAGAAATGCCCTCAGCACCTCGGGAACAACTTAAACCCAACCATATGCAGCTCTCTGTGTGATCTCTCCGCAAACAAGTGTTAATATTATGCTAAGACCCCATGTGTTCAGCAGACTCCTCGTTCCTGTGGATGAACCAAACTTGAAGCTGTTAATTTTACAGATGCTGCTAAACTAGAACCTGAGTTATGAGAATCTCTAAACGTTAGCACAGCTGCATGCTCTTGCCCGGTCTTTGCAAATATTCCCTCTCTTTTTAATGGACTAGTAGGGGGTTCAGAGCCCAAACTCAAGTCAGGGGTCTCAGCAGGATTCCAGACTATTTTGTGTATAAAGGACTTAAATGATACAATATGGACATTTTTTTGTTTTTTCTTTTCTTTCACATAATTTCTTTCCAGCCTACAGCCTCTGGTCTGGGTGGCACACAGACTTTCCCAAACACTTTTGCTCTCACTTGAGAATTTACTTACATGTGTTTAGAATACACTAATAGCTTTTGAGACAGAAAATGTAATCAAAACCGATCATAACCCGTAGTAGCAAAAATCAAGTGTCTTTAGCTTAAATATTTGCTTCCCAGAAAAGCTGGGAAAAAACAGCTCTTGCACTTTCAAGTCACTGATGGAGAATTGCCACCTACTACAGCACAGGGAAAAAGTCATAATATATCTAATATATTATCCCCAGTCCAGCACGTTATGGCTAATTAGTTGGAACATAAACAGCTGAAGTTAAAATGCCAGAGACAGACTTTGACTGCATAGCTGTGAGTTCAAACCACATTGCCATGTTTCAAAGAGCTTTGAAGCAATAAGGATCGAAGCAACACAAACATTTTGTTGCCCTACATTAGGGGAGGGAGAAGAAAATGACCTGAGATTACAACCTTGCGGTTGACTTGCTGTCAGAATTTTTAACGTATCAGGAAACATCCTGATTTCAGTAAAGTTCTGCTGATTAAAGGATCAACAGATACATCAAAAGTGCAAGCCACAAGTTCATTAAACAGAAGCTGGGTTCATCCAAACCCTGGTTTCAAAGCTAAGCTGCTCTCTCTCTGTTTAACAGCAAGCAGAGACTCCTTTTTATTGAGGGACTGACACAAGTTTATGACAGCACTAAACAGATACAACTGCCTTCTTATCTTGTAGAAAAAAGGGTGCCTGCTGAAATAACCACATTACTGGGTAGCTACCGTGTCTCCACAGAGCAGTAAACTCAAAGTTCAGATCAGTGCCATGCTGATAATGAGTCGATAGTAGTCATATATGAGTACAGATAATCAAGAGAGCAGGTAGACAGATAATGCTAAACTTTTATGGCCCTCTTCATTCAAATGTAGGGGAAGCTGTAATCATTATGAAGAATCACATTAATGGCCAAATAAAAGAATGGGAAGACTCTAGCTGCTCCAGGGGTTTTGCTGCAGCTCTGGAGTTTCCCTGCTCCTGAAGCAAATCGCTTCATCCCAGTACCTCAGTTTCTCTCCTGCAATGAGGTGTTCCAAGCACCATGCTCTAGAGATGCTTGGCTCCTCCTGTAAGACCTTTATACAGGAGAAACCCTGAGGAAGGGTCAGGAAAGCCATGTCGACACACTGACGCTGATCCCATCACTCAGAGATGCTGAGTGGGAGTTGGTGCTCCCAGGCTGGCTGGTGCCTCTGTGTTACCTGGTTGGGTGCAGAGGAAAGCACCTCTGGAGTGTGATCCCCCTATCGCACTTAGCCAGGAGAAAACAGGGAGCAAAATAGTCCATCTGGTGTCCAACCCATCCTCCAGCACCTTCGCCTGTTTCAAAGCCACTTTGGCACCCACATTGGCAGCGTCCATTCCCCCATGAATGGCAGGGGTAGCCCATTCATCCCAGTATTACAACATTTAACCATAAAAATGGGAAATGTGAGTTTATCCCATCCTCAGTCTCAGGGGGACCCAAACTTGCCACCTCCCAGGACAGTGCTCAGGGCATGCAATGAGTTTTCTCTGTGCTCTGCCAGCACTCACAGGCAATCAGAGGGGGATCAGCTCAGCTCTAAAAGCTGTAGTGCTGTGGTGAGACACTTTCAGAGCATCCTGCCAATACCACTCATTTATCACACAGGCAGGACAAATCTGCCTTGAATGCACCTGTTGTTGCCTCCTTCCCAGAGAGCAGAGTGGAACTCATCAGACTGAACATGGCTGCCTACAAGTGGAAACACTGATTTATGAGAAGTCCTTTATCAGTAGCAGAAACTAGTCATGACAGCCAACAGAGTTTAAGGGGCAATTAAGCCCAACACAAAGTAGATGCTTTTGGATGAATGACACCACTGCCTGCGTTGACCAAGCTGTAGTGACCCCTTCCTCATCCACCTTTCTGATGCCATGCTGGGCTGGTTGGGTCAGTGGTTCTGGGTTTGAGTCCACTTGCACAGTGCAGTATCTACGAGTGCTGCATTTTGGTGCTGCAGCTGTCCACTGCTGATGTGTGGCATCAGCAGAAACATGCAATGCAAATGAATTAGCCAGAGTCCTACATCCTTTCACCTGCAACACAGCCCTATTAAATGGTGCACACATCACCCTCCTTCCTCGCATCCGTGCTGGCTGCAAATAAATGGCACTCAGGGGAGGACGACACTGTCTCTATTATCCCCTCCCTCTTCCCTGCGCCTGTTGCAATGTGTGGTATTTGCCTCACACTCCCCGTACACAGCAGAAAGGACAACAGGGCTTGGGATATGCTGCAGCAGCCTACAGAAATGTCTTTCTGCTTTAAACACACTTAGCAGAGAATGGGGGTCTGATTCTCATCTCCACTGTGACAGCATGATACAGTTGTAACTTCCTTGCAACCAGGGGGATGAGATGAAAATGAGCTTGGGAGACAGGGTCTGCCTGCTTGATTGATTGATTTATTGCATCAAAATTTAAGCTTTCAAAGCTTTTTTCTTTCCCCCCCGTTTTTGGTTTTACCTGCTAAAGGGTAGTCACTCCAGACTAAAATAGTCATAATCATCATAAAAGGAGTCAAGCTGCTTCTCCCCTAAATGAGTTCATTTTCTTGGATTCCTCTCTTATAGAAGGAGGATTGAAGCAGGGCAGATAAAAGCTGGAGGCTGCGAACAGAGAGGGTAAAGCCACCCACACATTGTAATAACAACCAGTATTTTAAATCTGGCACTACCTTTGGAAACATTTACGGTCTTAAAGCACAATTATAAAGATACGGGGGTGGGGGAGCGGTGGGAGGAAAGACACACACACTGAAAAGAAGAAAAATGAGTGAAACAACTGTTTAATTTCTTGCTGTCATTAATACCGGAGTATTAAATAAAATCTCCCAGATGAATAAAACGACTCTGTTGAGACAAAAACAAAATTCCACTGGACTGGCCCTGGTTTTTGCAAATAGCAATATGTGTATGCAAAGGAATTCCTTGTCCCTGAAAATGTTTACGACTCAGAAATAATTGAAATCAGAAGCCAATCCTTTCCACAAGAAAGGGCCTTTTTTATTATTTGTTCCTTTCTTTCTTTCTTTCTCCTCTCCCTCTCCCTCTCCATTTCTGAAGGTAAGAAGAGTCCCTATAATTTTAACCCTTTCCAGCTCAGATCAAGGCAGAAAGCAGAATTGCCTTAGAGATGTACCAGGTTTTCCCCCAACGATTTCAACAGTTACAAACCTCTCTACCTAGGTCAATTATAGAAGAAAGGAGTTACAATTCACTTAATTTTTGTTATTTCATGTTTTTCAGACAAAGATCTCAAAATGTTTTACAGATTTTAGTGAATCAAACCTCAAAGGACCTCTGAAAGAAAAGAAAGTACCAGCATTCCCCATCTGCAGTTGTTACAACCACTTCTTTACAGATCATAATTAGAAACAATTGAAAGGTATATGGAAAAAAGAATCCCATTAGAAGAAAAAAACTTCCTGGTGACTCCTTCTGGCTTTGTTTTCCACAATACAACGACTGTACAGTCGAAATTCCCCTCATTTTCCCTTCCCTTTCCTTTATGTGCACCATTGGTTAAGTCATCTCCAATAATTAAAAAATACTCTTGTTCCCTGACTCATTTGGCCTTCAGACTCCCATCAGGACATGGCTGGAAGTGCTCATGAGTAACAAAACTTTGGTGATCTCCTGCTGCGTCTGTAGGGGATTTGAGAGCAGGTCTTCCCAGTTAATTCTTTCTAGTGTCATCTCTTGACTTTTAAACACACAGAAACTGGACAGTCTCACTTGTGCTTTCTTGGGCTGCTCAGAAACAAGCTATTTATATGTTGAAACAATGCAATAGGTATTTTACTTTTCCTTAAACTTAATTTCTTACTTCTTTTACTTGTTTTTAGACATATATGTTTTCTACTGGATACACCAAATTAAGCTTCAATTTTATTTTATTTTTACATTTTTAATTGGAAGGTATTTTATTTTCAGAAAAAGAAACCTAATATGAAGAATGGTACTTTTGACCAGCACCAAGCCCTAAGAGGTCTTCTGCAGGACCAGCTGCTCCAGTTATTAAACTGCTTTGATATATACCTTAGAAAAATATTGCCTGTTTTCTTTTTTTAGAGGCATGCCACAGAAAATAGAGTATTATGTATTAATTTTAATATATACTGAAGCTTCCAGTTTGCGCAAGGAAGAGGGGAGCCTGCTGTAGCCATTTTCCTCTATAAAACTTCCCCAAGTGGTTTAAAGTGAAAAGCAAAAATAGGCAGCTGAAGATGTTTTTATTTTATTTCTTCATCAAAAACATTTAATGTGACTAAAAGGGTATCATCCGTCATGCTGCCCTCTGCTCCTTGGAGGGTGGTGTTAGGGAGAAAGCAGGTTATCAAAGTGGACCTTGCAGACACTCCCCATCACATTGCTTCTCCAACATCCAGGAACCACCAAAGGTTTTTACTAGAGATAGGCTTTGATTTCCCAGAAAAGGAAGTCCTTTGACGCACTGACTTGTTCAGATAAACACATCAGCATCCACACCCTGCTTGGCTGTGATGCATAACAGGGCAATGGGACATTGACACCACTGGATTCAACTTTATGAAGAAGTACTTGAACAAGTCATTGCTCTAGAAATGACCATTTATGGACTAAGTTGTCCAGGTGAAAGACTACATCTTCCATCATTGGTAGAGGACAACTTTTCTAACAGAGTGGATCCCTATACTCTCTGATGTACCCACACTAAAAACCTGCAGGCTGCGTATGTCATGTGTGTTGGTCGTCTCATCCATAGCAAGGGAAAAAAAATAACTGATATGTGGATTGCCTTTGTGAATATGTTTACTGTGTTCCTGGAAGTATCTCCATTTGGCAACCATCAGATTTCAAGAAGAGGCATTTTACATATTTTCAATAATTTTGGATCACACACTTTTTCAGAGTTTCATAATTTACATGGGGCCTCTTTTTTCATCTGGGAAGACTGCAATGATAATTTGTGGCCTTTTTCACAGTACTCACAAAACAGTACTTCAAATGATAGTAGTCATTCAATGAAAACAATTTGTCGGGAAATGTAGAGGGGGAAAATGGGCACTGGCACCTCTTTCTTCCTGATTTACATGAGGAGATTTCTTGCTTTGGCTACAATGGGAGATACCAGTTACCACTGGACCCTGTCTGCAAGCTGCCCAGATACAGTCTTCATAGGCAGGAAGAAAGCAATGGTAATACCTCAGGAGCACGATCCTGCATCTGTACATGGCTTTTGGGCTGGACTCACAGTCCCAAGAAAAGCAGTTGGGGGCTGGTGGTGGGGTGAGAGATCTCTGACAATCTGTACACATGCAACTGGGAAGTCAAAGAAGATCCAACAACTACAAAATATCCAAGGTGTCAGAGTTAATGCACCACTTTTAGGGTATTTTAATTAATTAGTCAATTAATTAGCAATCTCAAAGCAATGTCAGCTGGAAAAGTATAGTGTGTAAGCACAAACTAGACTGTGATTTGTTCTGACTCTGGTTTCAGGGCATGTGAGATTTTCCAATAAGATCAGGTCATGCATGTCTTTGTCCATAAAGACTGAGAGTGGTAGTACAGCAGAAAGGCAGCAGCCTGTTGTAAGATCAGTGTGTGGCTCTGTCTCACAAGATTGTACTGAAAATGGCTCAAGATGAGATGAATTTGTAGTAAGAAACAAAACTATAGGTCTGTGGATTTCTTTCACCCACCTTGGACTGTATTCAGTACTTACTGACTGCCTACCTTTAAATTACTACATACAACTAAATGGAGACAGCACATACCATCATATAATTTTTTAGCATCATTAAACATCATGTAGCAATTTCAGTCTGTTAAATAGGCCTGGGATCTGCAGAGATGCTGGCATCTAGATTGCTACCCACTTCTGAAAGTGAAATGGTGCTAATGATACCCAAAACAGCAGTAGAAAATGTATGCTATTTTATGACGCAGTCACCGATAGACAGGAATGACCTTCAGATGTAATGACTGTATATTTAAGTACCTACATTTCCCCAGATGCTTGCTCCAAATAACAACAGACATTAAGACAGTGTTATAATGGGCTGAATTGCAGAAGTACCATATTTAGCATATAGTCTTAAGGTGGATATGTGACATTTCAGCCATATCTGATAATACCTGGGTCAAGTCTCTGCGTAGCCTCTTAGATCTGCAAAAATCCCTACCTAATGTCCCTTTAGGTAGTATTTGCTGCTGAACAGCCTCTTACTGCCTCCAAAATGTGGTGCTAATTAATGTGAACCAAATTACAATATGTGCTAAAGATTCCAGCTTTGTTACTTATTTAATGAGCTTCGTGGGATTTGAACATGAGGATCAAAGTAGCAGGGGAAACCTCATAATTAGTTTCAATTAGAAGAAGTTCCTACGCATTACAACTATTTGATAAACTGCAGAGGGAAAAAGAACTACTGAACAGATACAAATCACTAGCTTTGTTTCATTTGTTATTACACTTATTTTCTTCTTAATTAGTGCTGATTGGCTTATG
>WEKW01006429.1:608-18853 GCA_013389905.1 Sula dactylatra
TCTCTGATCATTTAAAGATTTAAACTATGCTGCAGAAAGTACAAAATATGCATCAAACTAGGGACGACAAGAACATATTCCAAGGCCAAGTTTCACTTGATAATGCAGTTTTGAAGTTGACACTACATTACAGTTATCTGTCTACCTGATTTTCTTCTGAGTGTACAGCTCATGCAAGAAAACACTGAGGCAGGGATGCGATCTCTACATTATTCACTCAATTAAATGTAAGAAACAATCATTTTCTTTAAGAGCTGTACAACAGCTTACATTAAGTTCTCATGACCTTATTCCAAGCAACAACATCTAAAACAACTCAATGAGGACACTAACACCTCAAAAGTAGCCAAAAAGGGTTATTGGTTAGCATGACTGAGCTGCCCTCTTTCTAGAGGTTACTGTGGTTGAGTGGGCAGAAAACACACGTGCAGCTACTTTATTTCTGTCTCTAGTTCAGATACAGTAAGAGGTCCTTGCCTCACACAAAGATACTTACATTTTGTAATAGAAAACCTTGGACTCGCCAGTGTTAGCTGCCGGAATGAGGTGTTTGTCCAGTACATCCAGAATGTCACAACAGATTAACTTCAGTTCAGTCTCAACCTATTAAAAAACCCAAAACAAAAAGAGGAGGCAAGGTTAGCATGTAAGACTAAGCTATTTAAAAATATCCAAATTATCAAACAGGCAGTATCAAAGATCCAAGGATGGGGAAGACAGAAGAAAAAAAACAACAACAAAAAATTCAGCTGCTCCACAGGTGCATTAAGCAAAACGGTTCTGCGTCATTAGTTGGCACACAGAAAAGGCAAGGACTGATGTACGATGAAATGCATAACTGAATAATGGAATTATAAACTCCCTGGAAGACATCTTGCTAGACAGCTGCATTANAAGTTTCTAGTGACTACTTGGGAGGCAAAGCTCTAACAGAAGAGTCTTAAGACAAAGAGCATGGAGTGTCAGAACAGAATAAACATGTGCCACACAAACAAAAACAAGTCAGACAGAAGAGGAAAACAAAATCCAGAAGGTACAAACTTCAGAAGCAGGCAAAAAAAGCAAAGCACAGCAACTCAGAGAAAAAGCAGAAATCATCAACACGAACAGTGACATCTGTGGCCAAAGAAAACCAATATAAAGCCTTATTTAAAAACAGGTATTGGATTTTAATAGCCAAAGTTGAAAACATGGTCACACCACCTTCATTTTTTCTAATTCAGAATGTAAAGCAAGGTCTAAGGTTAGGTTTTACCACAGAGAGTTCCACACCTGAAAGGAAAGAAACTAAGCACACCCAAAACCTGTCTTTTGACATCAACATTGCCAAAACCAGACTTGCTCTGAGCATCCCGTGTGGTTGGTCAACTGCAGATAGTAACCTACTGCTGCTCTTCCATGATTTCACAATAACTTTCATAGCTACAGTTGAAGACAACTCTGGCTCAAGCTACTTTTACGTACTATAAAGTAGAGGTTTTCAAGCAAAGGCACGAAGTTAGTTATAAGAAACTACCAGTAACTGCATGACTTTGATCACACGAGCAGCTCCACCCAGTCCACTATCCCTTCCTATCCTCCCACCCATGCAGTTTTCTTTCCTTCTTTCTTTAAGCATTTTCCTCGCCATGTAACATTTTTATCACCATATAGCTCCCAAACTATTAGGGTGTGTAACCACAACACCTATCCTCAAAAGTTATAGATCCAAAGTAAGTGTTAAACTGGCACATACATACACATACCGATTTGCACAAAATGACTTAACAGACTTACAGAAGTTCCTTTAGAGAAATTAATCTATAGCGAATTTCATATACAATGTCAGAATGCCCTAACATTCAGAGGAAGAGTTAGATGCTATATTTAAAGTTATGTGACAAATGCTTAAGGAAGTTGCTGAAATACGGTCACTTGAGAAGAATCTACTTCATATATTCTTGGGCTACAAAAGCTATAAAACCTTTGGCCAGCAGTCAGTTCCTGCAAACTTCTTTCCTCTTGATCCTCTTTTTCAATGACTTCTTTTGCAGAGAGAGAGATCTTCAACAAAACTGCAAAGAATTAAATCAGTTTCTAATCCTCTTCTGTTAAATAACCATACATGTACAAACTTCTATTTCATCTCAGACAGACCTTTTTCAGCTTTGCTTAATGGATCAGTCACACAAGTTATCACAGATCAGCTGCTTCGCAGGGCAATGTAAACACCCTGGCCAAGCTTAGTTTACAATATTTAACAAATGGAGTTGAGTAAGAACAATACAAACAAATCAAACCCACAAGAAAACCCTAAAAGCTCTTTTATGAAAAGAATCTGTTCTAGACAGTGGCTCAATAAGCTCTACAAAGCAGCAAACCAGCACAAGAGCCTGCACTAAGCTGTTTAGAGCATTCAGAAGAAGGTATGTTTAGGATCTATCACCATGCCAGCTCCAAATACGACATACTGGTACTACAGGCTCTGGCCAGCAAGGAGAGACTGCTCACCCCGATGGTTGTGTAGAAGCCCCCACAATCCACCCTGTCTCTCTATTTTAGCGGTAGTGCTGGCTTAATCAGATTCCAGACTCTGTTCTTAGTTGTGCAGATACAGAAGCTTGTAAACCACCTGGTGATCTAAATAAGCAAACTTACTAGAAGCAACCAGAAGGGTAGCCTGTACTAGTCCTTTGACCTGTTTTAATATGTAGCCCCCAAAATAGCTGCACCTCACAACTGAGATGCAACATGAAACTAGAACAGTAGGAAACAGTTGCTAAAGCCTGTACCTACCTCCCTGCCACCCCCGCCAAAACAAACAGACAGACCAACCACATTTAAGCCAATTCATAGCCTAACCTTTCTAAGAAGAGGGGAAGGAGAAGAGAGCCCTGCAGCTCCCCAGAATACAACCCAGGTTGTAAGTCAGAGCACTAGAAACATATTCTCACATGCCACAAATACATACCAGTAAGAGGAAGGTGAATACTTATCCCTATGCTGTTACGGAAGGGATTTGGTCTTACCACAAGTGAACTGCATTATGTGCAGACATACACCACATCCTCTCAAGGATGAAGAGCACAAGCTTCACTGTGTTCTCTACAGAGATGCAGCCAGATGAGGAAGCCAGAGGCTCCACTTTGTGTACTCAAATAGCCACAGGACCCAGAAAAGCAGCCTGACTACAAAGGAAGTAGGTACGCGGCGTTTTTCCCCCACAGCTATGTTTGTGTTTTGCTACATTTATCTTAAGAGCCTTGAGTAAAGGCACAGCCTGGCATCTTCCATCATCTCTTAGGTGTTGCCTACTGCATGCCTCAGACAAAACCAGCCCAGCCCTACTCCGACACCACCATCATCCCTTGAGTTCTGCCCCAAGTCACACTGGCTAGTAGCTCAAACAAACTTCAAAAATTTTTGAAGAGCCATGTGCTAAATTATAACAAATACCAATGTAGACCAAAACCATCAAATAATTATTTTCATACAAACTACACCTTTCATTTCAACTCGAGCAGCACTCTATAGCTGAGCAAGGTCACGCCTGGGTCTAGTGGTAGGCGACATGAGATGTTTTTCTACAGATGCTGGTTCTCTCCCACTCCCCAGTGCTTTAAACTTGGCCTGTCAGTCCCCAGACAAGTGCTTTGGGTTTTTTTCTTCTTCAGAGCCTTTCAAGCCTGGGAAGAGTCTCCCCACAACACTAACTTACTCTAAAAAATACTACCATTATTTGTTGACAAAGTAACATAATAACCAGAACTCTGCTGAGTCTGTACTGGAACTTATCTGTTCCGAGAAGCACTGAGCATGACAAGGCAGCTGTGCTACTGTTCCAGCAGCAACAGTGAGAAGCATCATCCAAACCTTTGCAATATGTTCTTCAAGACCTTACTGCTCCCATGCCATCTTGCCAAACCTATTAACACTCTCCTTATAGCAGATGCTAACTCATAGTAAGTCTCCCAGCAGCTACAAACAGGACTTGGTCTTCAGCTACAGACAATACATAGAAGCCCCTGGGAAAACTCAGCCTAGAGTTGAGTAGACACATCTGGTCTTTCTCTAGTACAGAACTACATTACAGTTCTCCACAGCACCCATCCACCTAAAGCAACTGTAATAGCTATTCCCTTTAAGGACTTAAAGGCTAGGGATATTGTTGGCCTGGCACTGCACTTTATGTGGCCGCTCTCTCGGTAGATACCTCAAGGACTACATAACACTGATTTCTTGCACACCAGTCTGCTCTGCACGGTACTTGCTCTCTTTACAAAGAGGTGCAGAATGCTTTTTTTACAATCCTTTCAAAAACAAGAAAAAGTCTTTTCACTATTAAAGGATCTTTGGCAGAAGATAGTAACCGCCCACAAAATGCTGTGCAAAAAGAACTGGAAGCACCCAGTGCAAGACAAATTTAAACAATCATCAGATAGCTATTGTCTTATTTTACATGTTCTGTTAGAAAGATTTTAGACACCCATCAAGAAATGGTATTTGGGACTCTATGTAACTGGCAGAGCCTCATCCCATCAGCATGCCAGCATAAAATTAGAAACTCACAACTTTTAACAATTCCATAGAGCAAGAGAAACCCTGTGAGTCAACAGAAAGTAGTTCAGAGCCATTCCTGAGAAAAGATTCTCAAGCTAACATCATTGCCATTGGTGGTATATGAATCAGTGCCAGGTGATATAATAGTCTCAACTGTTTCTCTGGAAGTGAAGATCTGAACCATGCGGAGGCACTTGTCCTCAAATAATGGAGATTAAGTCTCTGCAGAAATGTGTGGGATTTAAATAGTACGGGAGCACGCCTGCTCTGTGCTAAACCATCACTTAAGGTGTGTGGTGGGGGGACAACAACTCGCTGTTCTAATAGCTGAAGGTTTCATTAGCCCTTACAGATGAGAATCAAAGCTTGCTCCAAGTTCTCCATTTTAGGTAAAGTTGCACAGACTCACTAGACTCAGCGTGAAGCTATGTGCATCAGTTCCCCCCCCTCCCCGCTCTCAAGAGGGAGAAAATAGCAAGGCCCAAGTTTCACAGTTGATATGACTGACATCTTAACATCCCCCATCCCCAGGAACATGGAGTGCTTTATCTCAAATTGATTGCTTTAACTGCTATCAGTGTAACTGACCAGCCTAGGGACAACAAAAAAATTAATAATCTATATTTTAAGAACTAGATGCTGTCAGAGAAGCCATACTATCTCAACACTCATTTCAACACAGGAATAGCTGCTGTCTGAACTAATAATAGGTCTGCCAGTTCAATTGTGCAAGACTAACTAGGCATCTATTCTTCACTATCACCCAACTGCCAAGCACTTAAGTTTACAGCAACTCCTGCCAAGTTTTCATCTGGGTGAAAAAAGTAACAAAACAAGGCCAACGTACATGAAATGCAACTATCACAGCGATAAAAGACAAGGTAAAGGAGTCAAAGAAAGTGCCTTACACTGCCTGTCTTTATGCCAAGAACAACACTGAAGATCCCTCCCTATCAGCATTTCAACCAACAGTGTAACAGTGTTAATATTTTGAACTCTCTAGGACAGACTACTGCAACACCACCAGGTGTCAAGGTCTGTATGAGCCAAAGCAACTTTTATCAAATAGAAGCTTAACAGCCAAACACCTCCTTTGACACGGTTCATTTTCAAAAAAAGTTGCTTGAGATAAGTCAGGTTGGAGGGAAAAGAGTAAGTCCTCCTGAGCATGTGCAGTCTCACACTTGAGTAAATAGGGAAGAAACAAAGTGCCATCACCATTCAAATACTTATCAGGTATGTAGAAGCACTGAAGGTGAGTCTACTGCCCTTTTGAGTGTTTACACAAAGACACCCAACCTCTCCCCTTCACCGGTTATATTTATTCTCCAGACAAGGAACAAACTTAATCCTTTCAAGACTGTCACCTTATTACAGCTCGCCACACTGCAGGCAGTCTAGCATAACAGGGTGGTTTACAGCAAGTGTAACAAAACTGGACCTTAACTAAATGGCATTACACCACAACACCAGCTACATCTTACCATTTGCCGGTATTCCCGAATCATTTTTAATTTATCTTCTCCACCTTTGTTTTCTTCTTTCTGTTCAATGCTGCTGATTATTCTCCAGGAAGCTCTTCTGGCTCCAATCACATTTTTATATGCAACAGAAAGCAGGTTTCTTTCTTCCACTGTCAACTCCACATCCATTCCAGCCACTTTCTTCATTGATTCAACCATTTCTAGGAGGAAAAGGTCAGACAATTACTCTCATAGCTAAAGCATCTTTCAAACCATTCAACAGAAGCATGCCAACGATAGCTTATGAAAACAGGCTCCCTCCTCACTTTTATACTGGAGTGTTCCAAACAAATTAATGAGCCTGTACACAAAGGAAGTATCTGATATTCTTCTACAGGCATTTGAGAAGGGTCAAAAAAATCTTTAAAGATAATTGTTTCGGGTTTTGGTATTTTTAAGAGACAGACAAAAAGGATTTAGCATTAGCAGCAAACACGTTCTTCACAGTGGATAACAGTTATCAGTACAATCCTACAGGAATGCATGTTCTTCAAAGTGCTTCAGAAAAAGCAGTGAACAGGGAGAAAAGCATGAGCTTTTGTAAGCTAGCTTGCAGCACTGGAAGGGTAAACTGAAGAATTACAGAATGCTTCACTGATTTGTCAACTGGAATACAGTGTAGTGCAGTAATTAACCAAAAAAAAATCCAATTTTGAATAGACATAGAGAAGTGTGAGTAGTGTTATTAGGGAAGCAAGTCAAAGTTCCAAGACAAAACCACCAGAAGAAAAATTAGGTGCTTGAAGAAGTAACAAAAAAAGTCATCCTGAGGATAACCAGAGCAACCACATCCACCTATGCCAAGCAGCTATTTACACTGAAAAGTAACACACAAAATATAAATTAACATTTATAGTTTAAACCTTTTGAAAAAGGCTTTTAAACTTGAGGTTAAAAAATATTACTAAATATAGGTTTCCTATACTCGAGTGGAAGCAAAAGCTTGAACCACTTAAGTTAATACCCTTTCATTACCTAACCACACCATGACTGTTTGTGACATATTAGAAAAATAAAAGCCAAAAATGTTAACTATACACTAATTGAGAGCCTAGTATGAGACATCCAGGAATCATAGGTTTTGTCCTGCCACACGGTGCTTCAGGTAATTCACCATTTACCTTCCAGCTTCTAGAACTGGTGGGAGTCCCACAGACGGAAAACAATACCATTAACAAATGAGACTAAGCCCCAACTATCCCATCTACTCAACAGAACTGTTTCATAGCTATCTGCCAGGTAAAGGGACACTAAAATGATTCTCTGTCATTCAGGCTGGAAAAGACACTAAAGATTGATTCCAACATATTTCACTTCTGCCAAGAGCATGATGATGCTATTATAGACTATGCCTCCCGTAATATGATGCTTTACTGTTCTGGGCCTATTTACCTTGCATACTGTTATGGTTTTAGCTGGGATACCCACTCATCATGCCTCCCCCATCATTTTACCTCCTTACGTTCTGCTGTGTCCTGGCAGCATTAGCAATGGGAAACTAATAAAGCTTAACTGTCAATTTTTTCCTTGGGTGCCACAACTCAATCTTAACAGACATAAGCTATTTCAGCAATGGAAATTGTAGGCTTCATCTTTTCCCCTGGCAGGAACAATGTTATCAGTCTCCACCATGTCTCCATGTGCATAGGACAAAACTTTATAGTGGCTCTATTCTTACCAGAAGTAGAAAAAAAAATCCCTGCCTCTCCCAGTATATTTTGCTTCTCCAAATCACAGAAAGTAACAAGAAATTCACCATGGATTCGATAAAACTTTTACAAAACACCACTCTACTATTGCAAAATGGTGAACTGGTTTTGCTGATGACTTTGAGTTGCCCTAAAAAACACTCCATACATAAACATTAACATAAGCATGCAGTCTTGTCATTTAAGCTAGCTAACTTAAAGGCAATATGCAACTTCAATAATGCAAGCACTATGACTTATTTCCTGAAGGATGACCCTATCATGTGTACAAAAAATTTACTTCAAAGCTGTAAATGTTTTAAATTATGCATGTTAAGTCATCTCATATTTTGAAATTTCTTAAAATAGCAGAGCTACACCCAAGATAACTCTGCTGGTTTTGGCTGGGAGAGAGTTAATTTTTTCCACAGTTGCTACTATGGGGCATGTTTTGGATGTGTGCTGAAAACAGTGCTGATAATAGAGATGTTTTTTACTTCTGAGCAGTGCTGACACAGAGTCAAGGCCTTTTCTGCTCCTCACCCACCCCACCAGCGAGCAGGCTGGGGGTGCACAAGGAGTTGGGAGGGGACACAGCTGGGACAGCTGACCCCAACTGACCCAAAGGATGTCCCATACCATATGACATGCTCAGCATATAAAGCTGGGGGGAAGAAGGAGGAAGGGGAGGGACATTCGGAGTGATGGCATTTATCTTCCCAAGTCACCAGTACACTTGATGGAGCCCTGCTTTCCTGGAGATGGCTGAAAACCTGCCTGCCAATGGGAAGGAGTGAATTAATTCCTTGTTTTGCTTTGCTTGTGTGTGTGGCTTTTGCTTTACCTGTTAAACAGTCTTAATCTCAACCCACACATTTTCTCACTTTTACCCTCCGATTCTCTCCCACATCCCACCAGGGAGACATGTGCGTGTGGGCAGCTGTGTGGTGCTTAGTTGGAAGCTGGAGTTAAACCACGTCTATAACGTGCCTGAGAGTGTTAATTTTTGTGAACAAAGATGACAAACGGGAATCAAGACTTGCAGTCTATGCTACTTGGGTACCCTCGCCAAGCTCCAGCAAAAAACACAGGGCTTGTCTTTACACTTAATGTTTAACTGCCCTCAGATAAGAGGAGTAACTGAAACTGCACTACAACCCCAGTTTAAGAAATTAACCTGTATTTGTGAATGCACAGCCCTCCCTTCAACCATTAGTTGTACAAGTTCATGAGCTGCAGAGATATCCTTTATGTAAATACAAATAAGTTAGTGTAGAAAAAGGAGGGAGTAGTCATGCCTTGCTATTCATCTATGACGCTCGCTCCCAGGCACCCACCATCACTCTGAAGATCTTTGGTCTGACCCAGTATGTCCATCATGCTTTAATCAAACACACATGGTTTTAAGTATGTGGCAAGCTTAACTAACCAAGATCACATTAACTTCATCCCATCATATCTTCTCTGAAGTTATGAATGAAGGCCAGAGGAAACGGAGTAACACTAGTACCTTCTCTGGAACTGGCAGGTTTCTGAAGTAACCCCATGTCTTTTTCCATTACACTTGCAACCTTGTGCACCCTACTCATAGTCTGTAGCAGTCATACAGCAACGCACAGATTACAGAACACCTAGCTTTTCTTTAAAACTGAGTTTATATTTTTCTGTGCTTTACCAATTGGGACTAACTACAGAGCATTTCAGTCATACTAAGGGATGTACTACAACACTTTCCTATAGAAATCTCCTGCTTCTAGACTAAGTAACTATTCACACTTATATAATGAACAGTGATACACATGTATTAATTATTCCAGAAGTGCAGAGGTAAGATCACGTACAGTAACAGTTTCCAAGATCTTCTGGCCTGTATCAGGAAATTACAACTGCAAAGAAAGATGGTCAAGTTTTATCATCCGTACTACAGGTTTCCTTCACAATCTCTTCCCTAGAAGCAGATTTGTCTAACATGGATATTTAAAAGAAAAAACTATACACAAGATTTGCTGCACCCTGTAAATGAGTGTCTGATTCTCAGAGCACACTCAAATGTATCATTACAAATTTAATCAATTGCTTAGCTTCTGCAGGATTCTATCCATGACTAGCCTAAACATGTACAAGCCCTGGAAACAGAGGTCCAACATCTCTGCGCCCTGGGAGGACAAATCAAATTTAAGCTGAGCAACAGCTTTTACAGGGGCCTACCCAAGACCGAGTCCTACAAGGAGCACAGCCTCTGTCAGTACATATTAGCCCTGCTGCACCTCTTCAGTCTTCCGCCAAGAAGGTCATTATCTTGTAGAACCACCATAACCACAGAAACAATGGTGGCCAAAAGGAAAGTCAGCTGCGCAGAACTACTACCAGAAAACAGGCCTTGTCACCCCAAGATTTTTACAACCATGAGTTGTTAGTAAGCCAGACTTTCTTCCAAGTGATAGCCATCAAGAATAAGAAGCTGGGGGGTAAGGGGGAGCACCTGAGGTTTTCTTCATTTGTGCTGAAGCACAAAACCCTCAAGCTTCACCGACTCTTCATACTAGGTACACAGCCTCTCTTTATACACTGATGAAAGGAACTGAAAGGTCTTTTCAAAATCTTATTCCTGTTACTAGTTAAATACACAACCACAGATTAAAATCCCACCCACAAACAAGTGTCTTACCCAAACAGAGAAGATTTATCAGCCTACCCACAAAGCTGTTGGAGAAAAAGGTTTCTTGTTTAGTAAAGAGCCCAGTTTTACTTACAATACAAAAAATCTGGGCTGGTATTTCAACAAGACAAAACAACATGCATGTATTTTGGTCTCCCACAGTCAAGCCATAACCTAACCCTCAAAGTTTAAGCCTGATGAATAATCTTAAGAACTCGGGCAATACAAAAGCAAGGGGACAGCATATCTGTATCTTCTCCAATAGAAAACTAATTCTATACAAAAATAAAGCCATAAATGCCTGCCAGCAGAACAAATATTTTATATTTTAAGTGCAGCGTTACCTATCTGGAAGATTCCACAAGAAGGTGAACCATTCGAGACAAAATACAAGTCTGAGATCACATTTCAGTAAGAAGGATTACTGCAGTAATGACAACTCATTGCATACACAATCGGGAGATGCTTATACTGCATTATGCAAAAAGTAGTGTTATGCGGATTCAAAAAGACAGATTGTAGTTTAAGTGGTTAAGTTCCAGTGTTTCAGTTGATTGTAGCTGTCACCGTATTGTGCTACTGCCAGATCATACCACCATCAGAACAGGAAATCCCAAAAGGGTAAAATGGGGAAGGATAGGGGAATCTTCTGGAGACTGACATGCTTGCCCTAGATTTATACCCTTCCCCAGGCATTTGTTGTTAGTTGTTACAAGAAATATCACAATATATAGACATTTAGTTTGATCAGGTTTATATATGCTTACAGAAAAAAGGCATTTAACTGAGACTCAAAACAACTGCCTAAGATACTATAAAACTAAAAAATGGCATGGGCATTATAAGTTCCTACATTCAATTACTATGATTAAGATGCCTGGCTCCTCACTGCAAACATTGCTGACTCACCTCCAGCCGCTGCGGAGTACCAGTGGGGGGACACAGGCATAGCTTGTAAAACACAAAGGATTTTGGCAGTGGTTGCCACTATACTGAGTGCCACCTACGAAAGATTTTTAAAACAGGCTGGTACGTGGCTTGGGATTGGGTTTTTTTTGTTTTAATATGAAAGAAAGATTATGCCTTACTGTAAGCTAAAAAGTAATGAGGAAGTTTACAAGCATTGAGAAGCATATGTTTGATAACCATCTACTACGAGCCAACCCACAGAATTTGTACAAAGGCCACAGCTGATAACGAAACTTACTGGGTCACAAAATAATGAATGCCTCTTTACCAGACAAAGATGAGAAACTAAGTATTTGTTGCTTCTCAAATTCTAGAAATCCAAGCAACTGGGGGGAACTGGAACATCCCTGTGCAAGGAAATATGGAAACAGGTGATGTACGGCATATTTAGTAGAAAGACTGAAAACCTTCCCAATATAGGATACAAAACTTGAGAAACAGTAGACCATACTAAAGGAGTAGCACCATCTATCAAACATCAGTATCTGACAGTTCTATCACAGTTTGTGCTTGTAACAGAAACCACTGGGCCTGAACAAGGGCTGATGCACTAAAAAAAGAGAACCTGCCGGGGCAAGACTACAGTGTTTGCAACCTCTATTTCAGGTATCGTATAGTGCTTAAGTCTCACACTAAGCATGATGCTACAACCATCTGATTTTTGTTTGTTTTATAAAACATCTAGTTACAGGGCGTACAACAGGGCACTCCTGATTTTCAACAATACAGAGAATCTACTTCAACCTTACTGCTGAAGTAACTTAGCCACAGCACACTGGTTCAATGTTACTGCAGGAAAAACAAGAGCTAGAAAACCTCTTAGTGGTGTGCTTAACTTCCAAAAGAGGAACTACTTAAGTGAGAAAGCTTGTTAAAATAAAAACAGAAAGAGAGCTTGCTGAGTAAAGGTGGGATGGACATGACTTAATGGTCGTCATACTGAAGACTTAAATCAAAATGAACCTTAGGAGAACCCAAGAAGGTGGCTTTCTTAAATACTATGAAGTTAAAAGTAATAGAAGCACAGCACTCCAGAAAACTGAAATTGTGTTTTAAGTCTAATCTTTACTATTGCCCTTATTCAAGGGGAGCAAAGCAGAACAAGATCTTCAAGTTTCTAAGCTGCTGCTCAGTATCTATTTCAGGAGCTAAAAACTGCATCCAGCGTGATATGAAGGATACCGCAGGAAAAAACCCAAGCCTTGCCGCATGTGTTCACCACAGAAGATCATGCACCATAACCAGTATTCAGAGAAGACTGTGTACAAGCACTAGTCTTGTACTTGTTCATTCTTGGAATGAACAAAAGATCATCAGTAACAACTCAAGAACTCAACGTATCTGATCCGCAACTGTTGTGTATAACCTCTCAGTTAAGACTTCAGTAGCAACAGCAAACACAAAGTTACTAACACTATGTCAGGTTTTTAAGAAGGCTTCCAGCAGACACTCAAGAGGAACAACAGACCCATTAACCTAACACTCACAAGGGGTCAAGTTAACAAGAATTACATTAAAAAAACCTGAATGAGTGAGTATATGCATAAACACTATATTGCAGAGCATGGCCTTCTGTAAATGAAAGTTAACGCCTCACAAATCTACTGTGATGCTTTGAATGAGTCAAGCATATGGACAAGGAAGACATGATTGATATAGTCTACCTGGATTTCCCAAAGGCATTTGACAAGGTCCCTCACCCAGGGTTCTTTAAGGAACTCAACTGCCATGGGATAGGAAGGAAAGTCCTCACATGGATAAACACTTGGCTGAAAGACAGGAAACAGGGTATGAATGTAAGACTCAAGTGTTCAGAACAGAGAAAGATCACCAGTGGAATCCCACCGTGATCTGTGCTGGGAAGCATACTAACTGAAAGTGACCCAGAAAAATGGAAGCAAATAGCAAGCACTAACTTAGCAGTAGCAGCAAACTGCTAAGAACAAACACAAAGACAAAAAAGAGCTGAAGAAATAGGGGCAAGCCTATTTTCTTCATTAATTGATGAGTGAAACTGTGACGATTAATCCCTGTAGATTGCATTTTCCCTAGAACCGCAGGCCTCCACCTGGCACCTGTGGGCACCATCCTATTCATTGCAATGATTAGCTCCAAATTGAAGCCAAGAGAAGGTAGGGCTCCTCTTTTCATCAATTAGGAACTCTTCTTCCAAACACACTACTACATTGCCCACATTAGATTTTTCTGTTCTCTTAAGAAATCCTGCGTTTGGCAAGTAAGGCTTGAGAGATGGCTAAACCAGTCCAGCAGCTTGCAGGGAGGTGGGTACTGGCTTTCCCCTCTATCCCTATCAATTCCATCATGGCAGCTCAACACTTCTACCTCTCAACAGGCTGATTCGGGTCACCACCTCAGAGAACAACTACACAGGGAAAAAATAAATCTTGCTTATAATTTAGAGAACTGAACTGGCTCTAACCAGACTAGAACCCAAGTAAACACGAGCAACAGCCAGGGAAGAGTGGACATCCCTCTTTCAACAGTGAGTTGCCAGATTAGCTCACCCCGCTTTGCAGCACTGCGCCTTTAGTTTCCAAAAGCATAAAATGAACATAACATTTACCCTTACAGACTACACGAATTTTTGCCATTTTTCTTCAAAGGTCTTCATGTGCTTGAAGCACTCCAAGTAGGTCATTACAGGCAATTAAAAGCAGGGTGCAACTACTGAGGTACTAAAAATTGATAATCCTATCTTAAACTCCCTTTCTAGATCATGCCACACTTACCACGATGCGTGGATTTTATACAAGTGAACATAAAAGAACCTAACAACTATGTCACCAGAAATTAAGACAACCAACAGGCAGAGGGGGGAAAAATACCAAAGAATATCCATCCTGCACAGTGGCTTAGACTATGATTTTGTGGAGAAAGCAGCAGGTTATACTGCTACTCCTTGTATAATGCTTATGACAGCTGGTGCAGCCAACATTTGATTGCATGACTCTGCAATATACAGTTCTACAAAGCATACTTGTACTTTTATGCACTCAGAGAAATAGATGGGTTAAGGCCAAATTATCCAAGCAACAGTGGTATTTTCTGCATAATCAACCCTCTGGACTATGACAAATCTTCCTTGCAACAAGAACATGATTTCTAAGTCATCACTATCATCTCTTCAAGCTGTGAACATATTCTCTAAATAAAAGAGGGTTTCTCCAGTATTCATTAACAAAAATTTTAGTCTGAAAGCAAATACAGGCAAATCTAAAGACTGAGTCTCATCATACATTTCTCTGCCTGACTGAGATATGCTACTAAGTAATCTGATACAGGCACTCAAGTAACTCAATGGACACCAACTCAGCTTCTGGACTCCTTGCAGAGAACCAAACCATCTCATTGTAGATGTCTGTCTCCTCTAGTTTCTCTTGGTACCTCAGGAGGTTCAAGGCTGTTATAGAAAAAATCCTCTCTCAAAACAACTCTTTATGATGAGAAGTTAATTTTTATGGCCCCATATGTAAACAATTATCACTCAAAAATAACAATCTAATTTCTCCAACATTGTCTTGGCCATACTCTACTTACCTCCTACAATTCTTACGGACACGCTGAGATTTTTTTTTTGCCTTTTAGCACTTTCACATCTACGCAATTCAGAGACAAAGAAAGCAGTCATACCCCACATCACCAGAACAGTAAGACCTTTGACAGACAGGTGTAAGTACTAACCATTGAGGGGGAGGGAACAAACCAAAAAACAGCACTTAAGCATGCTTGATATTTGCCTGAAAGAGACAGGTCCCCTGCAAACTGAAATTAATATGCAACTTAAATGCCAATTTGTGACTTAGTTTATTGACTGATTCTTCATTAAGCTGTAAGTTCAAGACCTGTTACTATAGGAACCTTTTCTAAGACAAGTTCAAAACCCCTGCACACCTTACTACCTTCTTAATAAAGACATATTATAAGAACATAGGAGTCAGCTGTTAGCTTGCTGTATTAGGAGTCAGGAAAGCTGTCAAATAGAGGTTTTTTTCTTCCTACCTCTACCTTGACCTATTATCTGGTTCTGGAGGAAAAAACCCCGCCTATTTCACCTCACTTAAGTTATACCATATGTGAATTTGAAGTCATATACTTCAAGACCTGTAGTACAGAACTGCTGTTCAGAGTTTAAGTATCTGCTTACAGTCCACCTCGTGTCATAGCATGTTTCTCAACTGATTAAAGGAAAGATGTTACCTATCTTCCACAAGGAAGAATTGTTTCTACATTCAGCAGCAGTCTACAGGAACACAGATACACACCTTCTCTTGATACAAAGAACTCATATTAATAAGGTAATATCACAGTGTTACTTGCTCTATTTTCAAAGAAAAAGACAATTTAGTTATATATTATTCTATTAATAATAGTCTTTGAGGAAAACAGCAGTAAGTGGAATTTCTCACAAAGCTCCCTGTATTCCAAGTAAGCTTCCTGGCATTTTCTGTTTTGTCACTACATGCCTAAGCAGATCTGTGAAGATAGTCAGACACCCAAATCTCTTAATATCTCTAGAGATCAGGGCTTAAGTGCTACTTACACTGCAGAAGTACCTAGAAAGTTGTCCCCTTAATCTGGGCCAATATACTGAAGACAGTACAGATGCAGGCCTAGATTTCCAACAATTCACAAGTACAGTTTCCAAGACTTTGTAACTTCCGCAAGTGGGTCAGATAAGTAACGCCAAAGAAGCTACAGTTAGACACCCACTGCAAGTGCCATGAACCACACATGAAAACCAACCCACCACAACACCACTCTTTGCAAGTCTCAAGGAGAAGGAAGATGGGACACAATTTAATGCTATCCTAACATTAAATACAAAAAAATTGTCATTTCACACTCATATGCAAGTATACAAGCGATCTGCATTCCATGTATTTGCAGACTGTACTTACCATCGCATCATTTTACATGTGCCAATTAGTAACTGTGACCTTATGATCATGTATCTCAAAGATCAAACTGAAGAGCAACATTAAGAATAACTTACACTTCCACCATACTGCTTCCCAAACAATTCTGTTCACAGAATTACTTAGCAGTCTCAGCTATGATCTTGGCAGAACTGCAGTATTTCACAGAAACAAGAACAAATTATGCCAATAAGTTTTAATTGTCTCAACTGAACAAGAATACAGAATTGGAAGAGTATCTACAGTACATATTCTTCCAGGCCACAGACATGAGAGACTTGAAGATGCATTTAGAACAGCTTGCAGAATTAGATGGTGCAACCTTAAATTTGTTTACCCAACTTGATTCCAACAAACTTCGGAAGGCTAAAACAGATGACAGCACTGATTTAAACATGACAACTTTTAAGTTTAGTGTTCCCTGCTAAATGATAACAGCCTCATTACCATTCAGAAGTGATACAGCATAGGAAGTCTTTTACATTTTGATCTAGCCGGCTTGTTTTGCAAACATCCACGATACTGGTAGAATAGAAAGTCCGTCAAGGGGAATGCTACATCAAGGCAATCCCTACGGATCAATTTCTGTTAATTGACAGGAACTCTGATTATTTTGCATTTCAGATCTCTACAACGGGGTGGAGTCTAATTACTTTCTAAAGAACTGATTTACTGCTGACTTAAGGGAACACCAGAAAGACAGTCATGCCTCAAAATCTCCCAAAGACGAATCCTCCAGGATGCTGGCCAAGCATCCAACTTGGGTTTCTACTCAAACCAAAGCCAACACTTTGGGTTGCACTGACTCATCCATACCAGGTAGAGAACCCTTTCCTCCCTACTCACCAAACCAACTCCAGAAATGCTGCTGGAATTGGGACTGGGGGTCAGGGGGAAGGCAATGCATTTTCCAGTCTCAAACCCTTTAGGGTAGGCAATAAGGAACTGAAAAAAACCAAAACTCTCAGCAGAAGTTGCACCCTTACTGTGAAATATGGAATTGCATGCTTTCCTCTGCCCAAGTCAACTAATTTGTACCTCAATATCTGGTTTTTTTCGGGGGACATTTTTTCCTGTTAAGCCCTTACAGTTATTGTGGAGACTGTTTGACTCCTCTCATTTAGTAGAATTTTTAGTTCTACCCCATTTCCCTACCGGAATGGTCACAGAAGGGAGTCTTATTCTGGCCTTTCTTTTTTGTTGTAGATTCTATTTTCCTCCTCAAAACATGCATTTTTCAGATGTTTTGCAATAGTGCTATCACAAGCTTTGTAAGCACAACTCAGTAAAAATATGTCATTTGGCAAGAACTTAGTCATGTTGTCTATCACGATTATTAACAGGAAGTATCTGGAGTGTCTTCCTACCTCTAAATGAGGTGTAACTGCAACCACCTTTTTTTTTCCAAGGGTATTTATTTCACTTTAAATGAATAAACATAAGGTCTTGGGGCAAGAGTAACAATCCCAGTCCAAGAAGAGTAACACCATCAAGAAAATCAAAGGCCCTTTCTATTATATGCAAGGGAAACACGTTTAAAAAAATAACAGTTACAAGACAGAGGTTTTTGGGGCAAGAGACACCATCCAGGGTCGCCAGTTCCTCCCCTCTACCACTTTCCCCCCAGATATTAAACGATCAGGCACAGCAAACAAACTTACAGGGGAAAAAGGATGAAAAGATGATGCTGGAAAAGTAAAACGACCTGTAATAATTTCTACCACATAATGAAAGCATACTCATTTTCTTCAGGCAATGAAGCATCACACACTCGATCCCTCCAGGGCGAGAGCTCACTCTCTCTGGGTTTGCCAGGGGCAGCAGTACCTCCGACCGAAGGCAAAGGAAGAGAAAGAAGAGCGCTGGCCCCCTCCCCAGGGCCCAGTACAGCGAACAAGCCTCTCCGCAGCGTCGCCGCCCGGGGGGCCGA
>WEKW01006429.1:19568-30120 GCA_013389905.1 Sula dactylatra
GGGGGAAGGGCGCCTCCCTCAGCGCGTCCCTTTCTCTCAGCGGGCGCGGTTTTGCCGCCCTCAGACGCCCACGGGATGCTGGAATACCTCTCTGTGCGTTTTTGTGCAAACCACCGGCTGTGCTCGTGTATAACGGTGAATCTAGAAACGAGGGAGAGGCAGAAGGTCCAATTTAGCAGGTTTCTGCAGTCTCTCCAGGATGCTTACTCAGGAAAGTATTGCCTCCGGTGCTATATCTGACATAGGAGTTGATAATTTCACAGTTTTAAGAGGCTAGAAGAACTAGAGCTTAAAATTGAATGTTTTACAACTTCCTCACATAGTACTTCTGAAAAAAATGGAGCATAAATAATTGAGATAATGCCTCGATTTCCAAGATCAGAATGGTTTGAGACAGCTAAAAGGTGTTACGCATGACTAGCACAAACTTCATCTTCAAAGATTTGCTCAGGGTAGCTGTGAACCAAGTCTCCTGTTTCTTCTTCCAGCGCCTCCTAGGAGGAGCGGGCTAAAGACTCCCAGCCGTCCCGAGGTGCGGAAGTACGGGAAGGCCTCTCTGGCTTCCGATACACAGCAGACACCGAGCAGGCCCTGGCACCTCTTAGACACAGCGTCAGGTATCCTTCTGTTTACGCTTGTACTGCACCCACTGAAATGGGCTCCTACGTGTGACTGGGCACATTTTTTTAAAAATAGTTTATTGTTTCCTGATTCATTTTAACACATTTCAGCTGGTGAACAAGAGCTTTAGAGTATGTAAAATTAACATAACCGTATGGTTTTCTTACAAACAAATCTAAAAACGTAACAGAATGATTTTTACATCACTGTTTGTCTACCCAGAAAATCAACTGTCTGTGTACACGGGACGTTTCGGGTCCCAATTCTTTTTCAGATCTCGGGATTATCTAAATCAGAATTCCGTGAAAGAAAAAACAAATTCATCAGCGTGTCTGGACTACAGTGAAATTAGGTGTCAAGTCCAGAAAACAATTCCTATTTTATATTTAGACAAAATATAACCCGAAAACGCAGATTTTGTTGAAACTGGGAGTCATTATATACCTTTACCTCTGAACTGTTTGTAAATATATGGTACCATTACCAAGGCAATTCTGGTAGGCACCCAAAAGATCCCAGCAGTATACAGAGTCACCATATATTTGGGTAAATACTCATTGTGAGACTTGCAAATCACCTCTGTGCTTCATAAATCTTGGCCATAAAAGTCTATTTTTGAGCAACTGAGACAATTTTGCATGGGAGCTGTGCACAATAAATTAGATTTGCATCAATTTAGGAACTTTTCTGTGATCCTCATGTTCAGCAGGTACTCAAGTTGTAGGGAGCTCAACAATGTAAATAAACCAGGTCACTTTAAGCATAATTATTTGCCAAAAGTGAGGTGCGTGCTTGATACACTTGCTGCATTACAGTGTATTGTCTTAAATACTTCAAATATTTTTAAATGCACTTGTTACAGATGACATGCAAATATTTGGAAGTTGGTCAGGGATTTGGTGAAGCATGAGGAGTAAACGGCCTAATGCAGGGAAATACTCAAAGCTTAATTTGCTGATGCAATCCTTGCTTCTCTCTTGCACCCTCAACTTTTACATGGTTGATTCAACCACTACTACAGCCGAAAACCATTGTTGGAAGGCGGGTGAAAGGAAAGGAGAGGCAACTCTTTTTTGCATGAGCCCTGTGTTACATCAGCTCACAGAGAAGTTCCGCAAATACCAGTCTGAGGTTAAGCAGCAGGAGAGCACGGCTGTCAGGGCAGTGTGGGAAGGCGTACAGAACCTCTTCCTTTTGGCTGCAGTGAGCTCTTAAATTATCTCAGGTAATCTCATTAAAAGGCACTCTTGGATTGCAGCTCTGCTGCAGCCGAGTTTTATGAACACTGAAGCAAAGCTGGGGGCAGTACTTTTACCTATGAAAATTTAATTTTTTCCATCTGAAGCTGATAGAATAATCTTTACTGTGTGGAGACATGATAGGAAAACTTGGCTGGCATCTCAGTATGCTTAAATGCAAAGTCACTCATTTAACAAGTAATGCACCACTTGAAGAATCTGTGAAACAGCGGTGACCGGAAAAGTTACGCGTAGCAGCCAGCCAACTGAACATGAATCAGCCAAAACATGAGGAGCCATCACTGTAATGAAGTGAGTAAAACCAAGTGCTGTCCTTGCCCTTACCAGCAGGGGAAACGATCACAGCAGTACTAACATTAACAAGACCAGTCCTCATATACTTTTAGAAACGGTGAAGTAGCAATTGAATTGGGAACATACAACATGGCTTTTTCCATGCAGCAAGAGGCCGTGGAACTAGGGCCAAGCGCTTTGAGGGATTTTGAATGCCTCGAGGTTTTGGTCTATGATTAACCATGGCACACCCACTGGTATGGAGCCAGAACCGTTCTTTGGTGTAGACCCCAAATTAAACTGGCTCTAGACAAAGTATTGCCATCAAGATTCTTATCCTTGGGGGCCTAGAGGCCACCTCCCCTTGCAGCTGTTAAGGATTGCAAGTGCAAAAGTAGGTCTAATGTAGATTAATGTTACAAATGTCCTCCCACGTGGGATCTAGGCATTCTAGTCCTCATTGTCTGTGCTTCATCCCTTGACAGTACACTGCACGTTAAGTGTTTCATTGAAACAGTGCTCTCCCACTACCACACTTAGAAGTCCTTCTGAACCGTTAGTAGACTCGTGTGCAAGATTCCTGCTGGTTATTAATTTGTATATTTAATGTACCTTTTTACTGACAACTCTAAGAATGAATAAATAGCTTTTTATCTTTCCAGACAGACACACATCATTCAAAGAATCCCCAAACAATGTCCTGATACACCTGCGTAGGTAAGCAAGACTAATAGCTACAGTCTCATCTGAACATTCCTCACGAGTCCTCTTCTGCTGTGAGAATATACCTCCCCCCAACCCCTTGACTCAAGGAACTCATCTGATCACAGAAAGTCACCTTGTTTCAACAAGGCCGTAATATTTCACTGGTTGAGAAGTTATTTTAGTTATCTTGGTTTGTCTTACATCTGCAGGTGTTGTTTTTAATTATTTTCATATGGGTATGGCCAATTAAAAATGGCCATACCCATAGTTCTATTTTTAGATTATTAAATCCAAGTATTCCAATGACAGCCGACTGAGAATGACACCAAGTCAAAGTTTTGGCTATACTTTTATTTACTTCACATACTATGAACATATACATTACATGCTACAAAAAAAATAAAAAAAGACTTTAACTGTCAAGAAAGTGGATAGTGTTATAATACAATGGCACATGTTCATATTTTTCTTCAAACTGGTTTGGTTAGAATCCTTCCCCAAAACCATTAACAAAAATGAGTGTTTTACTTTTAAGATGATTAGAAATATTTGCATTATTAACAAATACAATTCAAACAGATTAACAAGATTTAACCAGGTCAAATATTAGTAAAAAGGCTGGGGTTTACCAAAATGAAATATATATTAAAAAACCATAGCAGCCAGTTGTACTTTTTAGTGTAGTATAATGTGTAAATGCACCAGAAGAACACAGTGTAATTGAGCATTCTGCTTTCACGGTGTATTTCTAGAAATGATTATTCTAGTTCTAACACCTGCCTATGCACAAGAGACCAAACACACAGCCAAGTAGAGACAAAAGATTGTGACCAACGTTCTTAGCAGTGATTTTTTTTGCACGCACTGGGGAGAAGGGAGGGAACAAATAGAAGAAGATAAACAAAGGCCACAAAAGGATTTAATCTACATGTTCATGAACATGTTCTACCTATTTTCTTTTAAGAGCTTGGTAAGTTGAAATGTCTATTTCGTCCAAATGCAAACATACTCATTTCTATCACCTATGAAACAAAATCACATTTCAGCTTAGAACTGAGTAGTGGAACACAGTTGCATTAATGTATCAGTTGACTAAGAAAAACTGCTTGACAAGAAGTTAGGATTCTAGTGCAACAGCAGCTATTAAGACTCCTCTAATTTCTTTTTTTGCTCTTACAAAGTGTACAAATATTCGCAATTTATACAGTCTTAACAAAAACACATCAAAGTTTGCAGGGTATTTTCTAGTTAATTCAGTTTATGTCTTCCATATTAAAAAGGAGAGATTTGCATTAAAAATTCCTTTCAGAAAAAAGTTCTTTTGGTATCTTAAAATAATTGCTGATTGGAAAGGTACAAACATATGGGCTTTCATTAATTGCAATTGGAAAAAAATACTTCAGAACAAACTGTGTTACTCTAAGACAGTTTGCTTACATGGTTCCTTGTTTCTTTTGCATTACCTGAAGAAAAATATAAGCATATATGGGCAATTGATGAACTCAGTATTAAGTCTGTTATTTAGAGTGCAGCTATTAAAAAAAAATCATAGTAAATGTCAAGGTCAGAGGAGAAATACAGATTAGCCTTAAAGAAATCAACGTGTTACAGAACCTAGAGTTAGTTTCTCAATTTTGTTCCTCAAAGTAGATTTTGTACTAAGCTAGAACAGATCCCACAATCACTGGCATATCACCCTAACCAGAATAGCAATCCAAGCTAGAATAGTACTGCAATCCCTTTGCTACCATTCTTCTTACACCACTGTCACAAGTGTCAGTTTTCTAATCACCTTCAGTAGTGCTCATGAGATTGGTGATGGAAAAGTACAGTTAATGTACATTGGCGTTAGCCTACAGAATTAACGACTGCCCGTTACCTGAAAATTAGCCAGACTTGCTGATGGATTAGTTTTGAAGTAAAACAACTACTACTTAAATATCACAGAAATATTATCGTTTCCAGCATGTTACACGGTTCTGAGGTAAAGCGTTACCAGTATTCTGTTGACCAGGTCGGTGCCTTGCAGCAATAGCCTTTGCAGTGGGAACTAGCCCTCGCAGCATTTACAACCCATGAGCTCTTCTAGTCACACGGTTTGTATCATCCCAGGTAACATTTTCAATTTGATACCATTTAGAAGAACTGTTCTGTATGGATTACACTGTAGTCAAGCAAACAAATTTTGTAACTTTAAGTTTGGTCACTAGATAGAATGCCGTGTTTGGAGAACAATCCAGGGTACAGGCAAGGGATAGTTACTTCAGTGTTTAATTTCAGTTTACAAAACTTACTGAATCCTTTCTGATTTATGTTAGAGAAAACCAGATAATTAGAAAACAGGCTAAAACCAAAAAAAAAAAATCAAGCAGTGCATAATACCACCTATTCAATGCACTGATTTGCATTATGAGCTATGAAGCCATATTTACTTATTATGCCTTTTGAGAATCAATCCAGAAGCACACAAGTATTTTCCATTAGTTTATTAAAATAAATCCTCATGAATTCACTATCAAATATTTTACAGATGGGAATTAAACCAGAAGAGTCCCCAGAGTAACTTTAAAATAAAAGTAGTATTTGGTTTGTCAGTTCACCATGTTTGACACTGATTTGTACTGTAACAGTATTGTACAATAGGAGCATTGAAGAATTCTAGAAAAATTAAACCGGCCCTATATAATTTAATTTTATTGGAAAGCAGTGTCAATATTTCAGTATATTTAGTGAATCCAACACTGCTTTAAAGCTATGCATTAAAGTGCTATGCACATATTTTTCAGCACTGATATGGATGTTTACACTTCCATAAGCCTTATAGTTGTGGATAACAAGAGATACTGGTATGTTAATAGAAATCTTAATTTAAAATCAGCTGCTATGTTTGAAGCATCAACAGTACTGAAGAAATCAGTCTAGTGTCCACAGACTTCTAGAATTCCGAGGTTGATTTGATCTGTCATTTACCATTAAAATGGTAAGCATCTGTAAGTCATAAGGCTGTCCCCAGCGGGCACTACATAAACCTGTACTGTGCACAGTTAACTGACCATGCAAAGTACTGCACAGCCTTTCTAGGACAGAGAATTCAGGATGGAAAAAAAAAATATGGAGAAAGCTCCAGGATAAGTTTGTGAAATTTCTATCTATATATTGAATTGTCTAAGGTTGATGTTCATTGCCTGAGGAAGAAGCAACATAAGCAATAGGTCCGGAGAGAGCTACGAACGTTACTGTAACATCTACGTTACTGCTTTCTCCAACCGCTGCTGCTGGCAAGGTCCAGTCTGCTGTGCACATGGACATAAGCAGGCATTACAACCTATAATCATGTACTAGTTCTGCCACTTGACACACAAGTTATCTACTGTCGTACCCTGAATTACATGACCCTTGATTAAGGAATGGTGGTGTTCGGTCCCAGGGGTTTGCAGGTTGTCAGAATGCTTATACAAGCAATACCGCTTTCAACATCTGTCGGAACATAGTCTTGATGGCATCTGCAATAAAAACAAGTTGAGATTGTTCCCATCTGTAAGCGCAACTGTTGAGCCACACTCAGCTGAAGTCCTCGTCAGGATTCTGTTGATCCAGCAGGCGGACATGTGTGAACGGAAAGTGACCACGTCTGCCATTACACTCTCCTTCCCACTGACCACTCACGTTAATCTTTGTGACCTTTACCAGCTCACCGACCTGCAGGGAAAGAAAGAAAGGAAGCATTACAGTTCATAAAAACACATGGGACGAGCTGCTACCCCTCCCCTTTGGTGTCAATCACCCAAGTGTACCAGATACATTTCTATAAAAAAATAGTTTTAGTCTTGACCATTTTTGATTCACCAGCCTAGCACCCAATGTTACTCACTCCTGAAGAAAGTATAGAGAGAAAGAAGAGTACCTAGATGAGGGGAGAACTACCGAAACTGAAGAGCCTGCAATCCAACACCAACCTTTCAGAGCACTCTTGGGACTTGACATCAGCTGCTCTCACAATAAAAGCATCTCGCGGAACTAACAGAGGCTTGCACTCTGTGCTGCATCAACCACCTCCCCGAGGGAGGGAAGGCTTGCAGGGGTACAAAGCCAGCACTAATCTGCAAGCTAAACGCTAAACAGCTCCTTAATTTTTGAAATTCCACTAAGTGCTTTTCAGGTGGTATTGAAAAAGTTCTGGATAAGCGCGGGCTATATATGTATGTGTGTATATATATAGCCACAGATTATAAAGCGCTGGGAGAATACATGGGGGAATAAGAAGTGGTGCCACAAGGCTGCTCTCTTCTTACTCTGAGCACCCACAAAAAGCCACTACTAGAGGCAAGGCCAGATGATCTTTCAGTCTTGCCCACCACGGATTTCTCACAGAAATAAATTCCATGGGTTTAGTAAAGACAATCGATGCCCTCTCCCTCTTGTACCCAAATTGGCTAGAAAAAAATAAAAGAATGGTTACTATGGACCGAAGAAACAATATGCTCTAGTTTAAAAGTATCCAGTTCTAATGTACTATGCTAAAAAGCAGCACAGTAATACATCTCATATTCTAATCTCCAACCTAATACTCACATAACCAGTTCTAAAGGTATTGTCTCCCTTTGACAAAGGTGGAAAACCACACAGCAGTCACCTTCCCAAGGCTGTGCAGTCATGTAGTTCAAGTCAGAGCCACAAGCCTATGTCTAATTAGTCCCCAACTCTGTCGAATCTTGAAGGGTGCTTTTATTAAGTAGCACTTACACAGCCTAAGAAAGCACAATTGACATCGTGAAGACAGTCACTGGAGAGTTAATAAATGCAACATTGAAAAACTGTCTACCCATTTCTAGCCCTCTGTGTAGAATTTTACCAATAACCTTATTTACAAATAATATACAATGGTTTTCAGAGTCTTTCCCAGGTCACAGATGGGGAATGCTTTTGGGACAGATATATTCTATTTTCCTTCACTAATACCTAATAAATAAACTCTCAAGGCTTAGCCACAAGACTTACTGCATTCCATCCAGAAATTCACTGAATATACAGTTACTAGTTTACACAGATGCTCATCACTGTGTTCCAAATTCATCCAAAACAGAATCTCATTATTCTCACTTTCTAGGCAGTGAATGAAGAATAAGGAAAACAATTTAGGATGTTACCAATCTCCATTAACTTTACAGGTGTTAATCACTTGCAATCTTTTGCCAGAACAGCTTTTAACAGTTCCTGAATTCAAACCACTACACAGACATTTAATTAAGCTTCCCATACCTCTGATGATTACTTATCTGGTAATGAGACACACGCTTGGGACTCTGTAGCTCTGGTTCTTTTGTTTTGTGGTCATTAGTATAGACATTTTAATGAATCGTATTTTGAAGAAAATCCTCTTACGTGTTTGCCACAGGCAAAAAGGAAGCCTTCCTCGACTACCAAATGCTAGTTTCAGCTCTTTAGGAATTTAATCATGCAGCATGTATAATTTTGCTACCCCTAATAATCACTGGGGGATTGTACCAATAAAAATACTCTGTTGTCCAAAACAAAACATCAGCTATAATTTAACAAGGGTAAGATTAAATGTGACAATACTAGAAGCAGAAAATCTTAGTTCCTAATCACAACCATTACAAGAACACTACCCTAGATAACTTTAAATGCTTCATACCTGGATGTAACCTACGTATCAGCCTTCAACAGAAAAGTGTATAACCTCCAACCTACTAGGAAAGAAAAAGCACAAGTTGCACTTAAGCTTGCTATCTCTAAGATATTTTTCTTAGACTGCTGGCCTCTGTGCTCTTATTGAATACCACCCACTACTTTATGTATGAAAGTTTATCTTGGATACCTTATGACAAACTCACCTGCAAAAGGTGGGTTCAACAGTGCAATGATAGCGAGTTACTATACGGGATGCCTGTGACACTCGGTCACTCCCAGAAACATCCTGTAGCTCTTTGTTCGGTTTTCAGGGTCATTGCCACAAAGGGACACCCATTTATAAATTCTCCTTACTATAAAAAGCTACACCCAAAATTTGCATTTCAATAATTGTTAGAAGAGGAAAGGCCTCTGAGCTTAAATATTCCTTTTTTTTACCTTTACAGTCATTTCATTTAGTGACCACTCTCTCTTTCTGATACAATCTTCCATTCACATTTCATTTATATATATCGCCTAATTTCATTTCTCTCTCTTTCCCCTCACACCTATCAAAGCAGGACTGACTTTAAGCAAGCACGGGTCATTTCACAAATGCAAACTTAATAACATGGCTCCATTAGTTCCTAAATAACTTGCAGATCTTTTTAGATCTGCTTTGAAACTCTGCATATTAATCTATAGTTCAAATGCTCTCCTGAAAACAATACAGAGAGCCTTTAAAAAAATTACTCATTATTAAAAGTGCTGGAATTTTAAAACTTTTAGACTAGAAGTGGACTCTGAAATCTCCTCACTTTTAATGTTGACTTATGGTATCATTAGTCTATCGTGCATCATCTCACCAAGCACAACACCTCAAGAACAACATTGCATCCTGCTATAAAGCCGGATTTGTCTCAGTCTTCATTAGAAGTTTTAAAACTAAATATATCCCATATGCTTCAAAGCAAAACTGACGGTTCATGTGAAGACTTCTGTATGCTGTGGTTTTATTCCAAGTACTCCTCTCTGGTAAGGTCAAAATGGCAGAGTTCTGCTACTGTTACAAAGAAAAAAAATAAATTGATCGATCTCAGAGCCATTCACCACATAGATCTTCCCTTTTTCTCCTCTTGTTTCTTAGTTAATATCGACTGACAACTCCTTGAATAGGTCCAGTTACAAGCAAAATAAAAGTTATCATCTCCTGCTGAATCAGTTTTCCATAATACAACACAGCCTTTATTATAACATCATTTGCTCTGATCCTCCTTCCTTGAGCTCTTCAAAACCATGTCAGTTTTAAAATAATAGAACAGCACAGATATTCTGTTTGCAGTTTGGGCCAAAAGTGTTTGATGTTAGGAATCTATTTTCCTAAGAGAAACAGTGGGATCCGCCCCCGCCCATGAATATTGCCAGATTTAAGGATAAGAGTTTTCATTTGGAAAGAATCCCACTTTCTGTATTTATAGTTATTAAGAGGTCTGGGCAAAAATGGACTGATAAGATTTACATAATGCTTTCTACTAAGTTATCTAAGAAAGAGATCTCTAAATAAACAGAGAAGGAACACCATGAAGTAAAAGGGAATGTGAAAAAAGGAGACAACAAGAAACAGTACTTTGATAGACAGGATGAAGAAAAACTTGGAGAAAGTGAAGTGCACAATGCTATTTTTTCCTGTACAGACACTGAAAGCAACTCAGTAACACTGCGATTTGAAACAACAAAAGCTGCAAAGAAGCGAGGAAGCCCTACTAGAAGCAGTGATAAAAGGCTTACATTTTAAAACTAAAATTTCCCAATATTATATACAGAATAAAGAACCACCACTACTATTGCATTTCTTAAACACAGAGCTGTAGCAAGACAGGAATACATCATCCTAACCAAGAGGCTGAACATGGCAACTAGTACGTATTGAAGTAAGTTTACAAGGCCTACAAAGGCCATTGTTCTAATACAAAGGTAGAAAGACTCTATAAACCTTACGTCCTTCCACAGAGGGGCAGAACCTACACACTTCTCAACTCCCCCCTCCCAAACACTTCAGCTAT
>WEKW01006429.1:44558-59023 GCA_013389905.1 Sula dactylatra
GGGCTGCGGGGGAGGCTGGGGGCGGGAGGGTGCCAAAGGAGCGCTTGATGCGAAAGATGCGCGGAGGGACGGGGCTGTGGGAGAGCTGAGCCGGGGGCGCTGGGGGCGCTCGGAAAGGTCCCCCCCCCCGCCCCGNCAGGTTTAATACATAAAAATGGGCCAGAGTTCTTCTAACCTCCTAAGTCCTCTTCTGCTCTCAAAACTTGTGTGGAAATTACTTCAGAAGCTAATCTCTAATTAGCTGACTTACCGACGTGCTTGAGCTTCTTCCAAATACGTGGCCTAAGAGACAGCACCCTACTGCACTTCCTTGTGCTCCACAAGTCGACCTTAGACAGCATGTGGGGGTTAACTTGAAAAATAATGTTTGTTTTGCTTTTGTTTTTCTTTTTAATAGCTCCAAACATTTGACAACTTTAGACAAACTTTGATGCTGTTACTAAGAAAAGCGGTTAGATCGTGTGTGCTTTGGCATTTCTAAACTGAGACTGGCCTACTGTCTAGAGAAAGTCCTTTAGCCAAAATAATTCTTGCAGCACAAGTGTAAGCAACACGTTTACTCCTAACGAAAGCCAGACGTGTTCTTCCAGCTCCACACTTTTGCCAGGTGAAGGTCCTGCGGGTGCCAGAATGAAGAGGTGCCATTTTTACATACGCAAACAGTGAAAGGGACAGAATTGGGTCACTCGTCCAGGGGCTGTGGTTTAGTGCGGCCTTGTGAATTCAGCAGTCCTGACTGATGGAAATGACACTTGTAACTTTTTCCCCCATCATTCTCTATTTTTACTCTTTATCGGTAGGGTTGTATCAAAACAGTAACGTTTTGTCTTGCTGGTATTTGGAAGTTGAGTTTGAAATAATGATAGGAATAAGAAGCTACTAGTTTAATTGTGGATATGGCTTGGTGTTCTGACTTTTGAGACTTGCAAACTGACACTTCAGGAGTCGGGTGTCGCTGTTAAATCTGTCCATGTTTTACAAGGAGATTATACCTGAAACCGCAATTGTGGAAGTTTTAGTTAGGGGAGGTGTTTGATGACTTCCCCTGTATTGCTGAAAGACAGTAAGTAAAAACCTCAGCAGCGGCAGACACAGAAACTAAATTTTGCCAGAGGAAAGAATCCTTTTAGTAAAGGAAGTTTGGTTCAGTTCATATGTTTTTATCTTCAGTGACATCAGCGAGAGTTATTGCTTGTGTACCTACCTGTCTGCCTAGGGATGTAGCTTGGAGTAAGGATCAAGGAAAAGAGGATGAATTTGTTGTAGAAATGGCCAGATTTTTTTTCAGCGTAGCAAGTGTGTTGGTTTTGGTGTTCACGGAGATTTCACCACCGTTTTGCTTTGTTTCAGGACACTAGTAGGAGATATGAAAACAAAGCTGGAAGTTTCATTACTGGAATAGATGTAACCTCCAAGGTAATTTTTGTGCTGTAGTTCTTCAACATGTTCTAACTATTGCTACTGGAAAGAAGGAACAGTTTCATTTATTTATTCCCCAGCATGCACAGAAGCTTAGCCTCATGTTCAGATAGCTGGCGTTTTTCAACAACTAGGGAATTCTCCTTTTGCTGGTTGTGGCCTGCATCAGGACCTGATACCTCTTGCACACCATGAGAATTAGCATTTTTAAGTTACAAAAATTTGTGTGCCAAAACCTGAAAATGTTTCCGTTGAAATTGCCTTGGTGTCACTTCATGTTGCAGAACAAAGCCCTCTGAGACAAGGCAGCTGCGGATTTTCTTCTTAGGTGAGTGACAGAAGGAAGAGCAAGCACTTGGCAGGAAAATCTAGTTTCATTGCCTTGTGTCTTCCAAGGGCATCTTATTTAATTGTTTAAGACATCGTTTGGAGATTGTAAACAGCTGTTGCGTTTAAGTAACTTAATGTTACATAATTCTGTGGAACTTCAGAAATTTAATCCTACAGCTCATCTCTGTACACTTAGGACCAAATTGGCTCTTGTTTCATACTGCACAATTGACCATGATATCTAGCATTTGGTAGTGGAGAAAAAGCGTTTAGTCATATACTTTGTAGGGCTGATACAATATCACGTGTTCTAACAAATATGAATCCCCACCACAACAGTGTGTTGACAAGTGACGTGAACTCCCATTTTGCGTTGCTGAAGCTTGGATTGTGCTTATCCAAGAATACAAAAAGGATTCCAGATGGAGACTGAAAATTAGCTTTTGGGCTTCAATATCTTGCTCGTGTGTATCGCAATTCTGTAAAGAATTTGAAGTTCCCCTGGTCAGGGGAAAGCTGCCATCTTTTGTTACGTTCTTTAATGATGCAGCTCTGAAAAACTTTGAGAAATGTGGTCAAAGATGTTCGGGCGATCTTTAAAAACTAGTGAAAAGCCCATGTTTATTTGGGTGTCATTGGTGGCGGTTTTTGCTTAATCACAGTTTGTAAATTTGACTTTGGTTAGTAACATCCAAAATTTGTAATGCTTCCTAATAAATTCTGTAGTATAAGGAGCTTCTCGGTCAGTTTCAAAAATTGCAGAAGATCCACATAAACTATTGCTCAGGAGCTACTTAAAAGCAGCTTGAGTTGCCAGTCTAAATAAGATCTCTATAGTCAACACTCCGGCTAGTGTCGTTAAATCCATGCTCAGAGAGACAAGTTAACATTTTTGTATAAGTTAAAAAAAAAAACCAGATAGGGAAAAATCTCTTAAAAGACTAATTTTCTGTGAGGTAGAAATGCTTCTTTTGAGAGAGGGGGTTTTTTTGAGTGCAGCCTCTGTACATTTGTTAGGAAAGAAAAGATAATGTTATTGTTCCATCATGGAGTCTGAGCATTGTTTGAGGTAGCTTGTTTTCCATGCGTCTGGATTCCCGTTATGATGCTGGACCTACATTAAAACCGTTACATGGCACAGAAGTGTTTCAATGAATTATTTCTGCATTCTGAAACATACGGGTCTCTTTAGAATTAATGGAGTTGTTAATGTAGATTGTTGCTGTCTGGTAAATTTTATTTTAAATCTTTTGTTGGGAATGCTGCTGTGATTCCTGTTTTGACTGCATTGTTTTGCCTTTTGCAGGAAGCGATTGAGAAAAAGGAACAAAGAGCAAAACGCTTTCATTTTCGAGCTGAAGTGAATCTTGCCCAAAGGAATGTGGCGCTGGATCGGGACATGATGAAGAAAGGTACGCGTTTATCCAACAGTCAAGGAGAAAAGATCCCTTTGTTTACTTCCTCACAGTTCCTTTTCTTGATTTATCCTATAGTATTTCCTGCATCCCAGAGGTTTTCCCAGATGATTGGCAAAAGAAATCACTTCGGGGATTTTGTTTCTTTTTTTTTTTTTTGACATTTTTGTTCTAATGTCATTTCTTTTTGAACTACTCGACAGTTGTCATTTCGCTCCTTGTTTTACCAACCCTAGAAAGAAGAAAACATTTTTTTGCGTACCTTATTTACTGTTTGGCAACGGCACCTAGTGCTACATGTCCAAGATTCATCTTCTGGTCAGTGCTGATTTAAGAATCTTTGAATTCTGTGGAAAGAGCTTGGTCACTGCGTATGAGCGGAGGGCTCTGCGTCCCCTGCACGGTCAGAGCAGATCCTGCGCTGTGTGCGTGGTGAAGCCGGACTGATGGCGCGTGTGCTCTTAGGTGGCAAGCTGGGCGTGTTGGAGTATAAGCAGATCAGCCGGGAGATGTGTGCACAACAGATTGGCACCTTTGGCCTCCAGTTAGTTCTCAAGGCTTTTTTTTTTTCCAACCGGCAGCTTGGACCCACTAAGCCGTGGCCTGTAACAGCTCTCCGTCAGACGATACAAGTGGAAGTGCTTTGTGCACATGTCCCGGTCACAGGCCTCATTAGTATTCTGGCTCTTTAGTACTTAATGGGAGTACTTTGGCAGCATTTAAAAAAAAAGTTTTTAAGGCAGTTTGGTTGCTATGCGCACCTGCAGCTGCCAATGCACGTAATGTTACCTCCTGTTAATTCTAAATTCATTAAAGTTTTGTATTGTGGAACAATAATTCAAATTATGACATTTTAGAATGGTGTAATCATACTTTGCTTTAATTAGCTGCCTTTAGCTTATTAAAAATGTTTGCTTTATAAACCCGTATGTTACTAATAGAAAAGCTTGCGCTATGGAAATAAGTACCATTTTTGTATCTCTTCCTCTTTATAGCAATTCCTAAAGTGAGACTGGACACGATTTACATTTGTGGGGTGGATGAGATGAGTACACAGGACATCTTTGCCTATTTCAAAGAGTATCCTCCTGCTCATATTGAGTGGTTAGATGATACATCGTGTAAGTAATCAGAGTCTCTTGTCTGTACTTCTTACTCTTTTGTTTTTAATATCGGTCGTAGCTGCACTTCAGATGCCTTGGTGGCTTTCAGAGTCACTGGTCTTTGTCTCAGTTTCCCTGTCATTTGCCTTAGTCAAAAGAGATTTAGAAGGAAAAAATTAACAACATATGGTGAAAATCAAACCCACTATCTGGTTGAGTGTTTATTATTGGAAAAAGATAGTATAGAATAGCTTGCAGGTCTCTAAGGCGGGGAGGAAGTCTAAAATTTTGTGCTGCTTACATCTTGACATAAGTAGTATACCCGCTTGAGAGTGTCACAAAAGATGACATTCTGAGAGAAGGTTGTTGAGCTATGTGCAGGTAGACAGGTTGGTATGGTTTTGTGCTGCGGAGGAGCAGACTTGTTGCCATGTTTGTTTAGTGCATTCTCAAGGGTAAATTTGTGGGTGGAAGAAGGTAGCAGCTGAATGTGATTTGCATAGATTGGAAAAGGAATGTAAATTCACATTGCAAGGGCTGTTTTGGGGAGCAAGCATGCAGTGAGACTGCCAGAAGGACAGGCTGTTGACAGTCATGCTTTCTTTAGAGATACTAAAGACTGTACAAGAGCTGCTTGCTACAGCTGGGTGCTGGATCATGGAACTGGAAGGCTCCAAGATTGTCATGTGGCTAGAAACCCTGTAACTGAAATCATAGAAAAAGAAGTAGAAGCCAGAGCAGGTTTTCCAGTTGGACTGGGATGGCTCAAAACCGTTTTATTGACAAGCATGGCTGAGACTTGAGAATTGGTAGCACGGTTCCCTGGAATGACCCTGAAGGAATTACGTTCGAGTGCCAGACAAAAGACATGGTGTGCTGCAAAACGGTGGTAACCTTGAAGTCGCTGTGTATGACGGCTTGATGCACTGCCACAAGCTGACAGAAAATTTGAAACGCAGTGAGCCCTAGGCGGACCGTTGCAGTAAAGAGCTGCTAGATGAACCGGTGGTGATGCATAAGCTGGCAAGTGCACAGCTTAACTCTGTATCTGAGGCAACATTTCTAAGATTGTCTGATTATCCTTTTTCTTGAGTGTTACATGCATGAATTTGGCGTGGAACCAGAGTGAACTTGCAGTGCAAAAATGCAGGCTTCAGTCGTCGCGGTACTTTACCCGATTATAATTAAAACACATCTTTTTTTAGTGATTAATTTTCATGCAGTGTCTGAGTTAGAACGCCAACCATGCTTGGTGAAAATTCCGAGAAAAAGCATTGCCTTTTCAGCATAAATTTGCGTCACAGCATGGCAAAAATTTTAACATTCCCAACTGAATTACATCTCAAGATGTCTTAGTGCAAAGGTGAATTTAGACTGTGTTCTGTGTTTCAATCTGATGAACATAAAATGATAAAGGCTTTGAAAATTTGGAGATGTGAAGAGCAGGTAGGCATACATAAATGAAAACTTGTGAGCCAGTCATTGAAGTTAGTATCTGGGCCTTTTTCACCTTGTAAATCTTGTCTGTTCAAGTAATTTAAGAGACAATCTTTTATTTTTGGGACACGATATAGTTTCCTTGATATCTGAATACTCTGCTTAACAGCAGAGCAGTAAATTACATTTGTTGCTGCATTTGCACTGAATACATCTGTGCAGAAAGCTTTTGTTCAAAACCTGTTTCTAAGCAGTTCTTGCTCTTCCAATTTCAGCATCTGTAAAATTCTTATCAGCCTAATAAGTTACATTTTAGTACCGTCTGCTGATACTCAAGGCATGTATGAGGCATGTACTGAATCATATTGTTAACCTGTGTACACTATAATCTGTGCTTGAGCAGTCTCTCCTATTTTCCTGCTTTTTGGAAGAGATTAACAGAATTCTGCAATAAGGTCCAAGGTTCTGTTAAATTGCCAAAGGGAAAAAAAAAATCAAGGCTTCTTCCTTCTTTATTTTTTTCCTTTTATTTCCTCTTTAATTGCATTTGTGTTCTAACACCTTCATGAAATACACTGACTCTGTGTGCTAAGGAAGTAGTCTCTAATATATTTGTTTGTGCATTTCAGTGGTTTTGGTTTTGGTCAGTTGTATGTGTTTGTCATGTGGTGAAAGCTGCCTGTCCTCCAGCTTATCAAGTGTGTTAAAGAATATGGATTCCTCTGCAAGAGGTATATCTGATTACATTTTTGTACAGGAGCGTTTCTGAACTTTTGTTAGTCATTTCCCCCCAGTAAAGCAGTGTATGTGGCTGTTTGATTATACAAACTGCATTTTGTTTTTGTATGTGTTTATGTATGTTATAGGTAATGTGGTCTGGCTTGATGAAGTAACAGCGACACGGGCTCTGATAAATATGAGTTCCTTGCCTGATCAGGAGAAAACAAAAAGCAGAGAAAACAATGAAGAGAAGACAGCTGAAAAACCCAAGAAAGGTAGATTAAGATATGCATATATAGATGTCATCTAGTTAAATCAATGAAGCTTTAAACTTGTGCTTGGGTACTGCGTAATCTAAATTACTGAAGGAGCTTCTATCGTATAGTTTCAGGTAAATGTATTCTGCCACTTTAAAAAAGGCTTTCATCTTGGAAACCTTTTGAAGAAGCTGCTTCTTAAAAGGTGGGTTGGAGCTAGACCAAAAGCAGTAATTCAGCTGATACTGAACGTGTTAGATGCAGGGTCATACCCATGGTATTTATAGTGGTTCATGTTGCACAGAAATAAGTCTGTGCGATGTGTGTGCAAAGGCAGGAAAGGGATGGATTCTAAGGATGGAAAAAGCAAGTGTAAGAAAACGTCTTATTTTTGAAACACCACAGTTGATTCCTTTCTTGATACACCGTCATGCTTGAAGTGTATCGCTCACGCTGATGTGACAATGTGTCACTTCGCCACTGTGTACATCATCTCTAAATTTGGCCATTATGCTTTCAAGAAAGAAGCACACTGAAAGGTCAGTTACAAAAGAGCAAAGCAGCGGAAGTACATATAATGTTGTGATAAATCTGGTACCTGAATGCCTTAATTGTAAATTTATTTTACTTTTACGGGTGTAAATTAAAAATCAGGCTTTTGCTACCCTGGGTCTGTTTTGCTGTTAGGCTGGTGTGATAAATTGCCGTGGTTCAACGTACTGTACCACACACTACAAAGCAAGCAGAGATGTAGTATTTATTAACTCATTCCATAGATTTTGCTTCAACATGCTATGTGAACAAAAGGCACGTAGCCAATCTCTCTATTGGATATTAGCAGTGCTACTAAAAGCCCTTCTAGAAAGTTTGGGGTTTAGGGCTTTGTTGAACTTGTGGATCCTTCCAAGTCATCCCCTTTTCTTGTTGCTTTCCTCTACCATGCAGTGGCTCCTCAATGATCCGTGTGACTTGAGTTTTTGGGCAAATGTTGGTAATGCTTCAAGTAACGCTTGTTATGAAGTTTTTGGAGATCAGTGACCGTCGTATTTAAATGGAGCATAAATATATGTATTTAATCTTGTTGGCTACAAATTACATATTGCATCATCATTACACCACATCTAAAAATAGAAACTGTCATCTAAATGACTCCTGTTCATCTGGAAAAGTGGGGTATTAAGAACATTAAGTAACGTTCAGTTACGTCTTAAGGTGTGAGATGCATACAGGTACGCTGGAGTAATTTGGCTTAGTTGCATTCCTTTTTTGATAGGAATTTGAGGGGTATTTAGGCATTTAGGGAAGCAAGAGACTAGTCTTTACTGTTAGAAGCATGAGAAACATCATTTTTGGGGGAAAAGAAGTGCTTGAATGCTGTCCCTGATGGGACTTAATTATTCAGTTTTGAATTTGGCTCATTTGTTTACATAAATTCTTTCTTTGGTTTCAGTTTGGTTAATTGTGCTTTACTCTTTTCTTTTAACTTGGGTATATTTTCAGGATCTTTTGAACAGCTACTGCTCTATTTTAAGTTTTTAAGTCTATTGTTGGATAAGATTAAGATAAGGATCTCTGAAATGTAAAAGAGGTGGTTTTTCTTTTTAGTCTTACGTCTCTGAAGTACTTTGAGATCTTTGCAAATGTTATTGGTATATGTTAATAGCTGCCCACATTCACTACTTCCCCCCCNCGTGCTCTTCTGTTAGTTATTTCACTCCAAAATGAAGTCACTGAGTTTTTATTTTTTCCTTCTGCGCTCTCTCAGAAAATGCTAAGCTTTTGAATAATAACCTGTTTTACATTTAGTACTGGATACTTGTAGGTACTTGCAGAATTTTAGGAGGAGGCTGAAGGAAATAGGCTTTTATATGCCTTTCACAGTCTTGGCCTTGCTGATCTCTGAAATGCAGTGCAATTTCATTTGCTTTCAAAGAATTAATAACCCATGTGTGCTGCCGCAGGCAGTTATCTGCACAGAGCCTGTCTACTTAATGTTAGTCTGTGCTCATGCGTGCTTCAAATTTCTGTAGACGCTTACTGTTTTGATTATTCTCTAGGCTGCACAGAAGAAAAGATAACACCTTAGTTTGATTTCAGAGAATGTAGGTAATAATAATAACCAAATGTGACCCACACACTAAAATGGAGGTGGTTTTCTTTTCTCCCCCCAATTATTTTCCTTCTTAGAAAAACAGGAGGAAAGTTCTGATGATGAGACAGAAGAAGGCGAGGTTGAGGATGACAATCCAAGTGATGTTGAGGTCAGTATAGAAGGAAAGTGAAAACACTGTTATGGAAGTTTTGCTCTGGTTGGTGTAAAGTCTATATAACATTATCGTTTTAACCGTATATGTTTGCAATTCACAATTTAATTATCAAAGTAAATTAGATGGGGAAATGACAGGAAGTGCAGATACGCTGTTGGTGAGAATAGCTATGTAAGAGTGTTTTGTGAAGGTAGATTTTGAAGCGTGCTAGGGCATCCAGCATGCAAGAGCTAGACTGGCTGCTCTTTTCTGCTGAGATGAGGCAATGAAAGGACAATAATGGAAGGCAGAGGCCCTTCAGCAGCGAAGGCAGAGCTTAGAGACAAGTAGGATTTAGGCTGTCCATAGGTAAGTATGGGAATTGGCACACGCACTGATGTTTTGTAAGTAATTTGATCTTCACTGGCTGAATATGTAATAGTTGTTGTTAGTATTTTCTTTAGGAATGGCTCAGTGAACACTTGTACATCATGGAAGTCTGAATTTTAGTTTCTATAAAGCAGATATAAATAAAAAAAAAAAAAGGCCTTTTAGTCATTGTGTGAGGGCATAAGAACCTGTTAGTAAAACTATCTAGACATGAAACAAGCAAAAAAATGAAATAGTTGTTTTTCACTGTCCAAGCTGTGCTATTTATTTTCTGCATTTTAGTTAGTAGTGTAGTGTAATTTGAAAATTATTGGATTTAATAACCTGAGATAATGTTATGAAGAAAGAGAAGGAAATATTTTAAATCCATAGGGCAAATTAATTTAAAAATTCACATTAGCTTGTCAAGAAAAAAGCAGAGTTCATTTAATTTGAAAAGTAACTTTCTTAATAATCAGTTGATTGCTTCTCTGTAAGCAGTCCATTTTCGTTCAACATTACTTTATTTTTGAGTCCAAAATACCTTTTTTGCCCCCCAAAGTTGGATGCCCTCTCCCAGGTAGAAGAGGATTCTCTCCTGCGTAATGATCTTCGCCCTGCCAATAAACTGGCTAAAGGAAACAAGCTATTCATGAGGTTTGCTACTAAAGGTAAATGAACAGCTTAACAAGCATAATGAATTAATCGCTTGTTGTAGTTTTATTTGTTGACTAATTAATAACTTGAAGTACCTAATTTTTATTTGCAAAATCGTTAGGTTTTTTGCTAATCGTTAGGTATTAAGATTTTGCACACATTTAATGTGTGAATTAATTCCAGTTGAAGTTGTATGAAAATTATTGTACAGAAAAATTTTATCTTGAGCTCAGGGCATTCTTCCCAGTACCATAGAATAGGTTTTACGATGCCCTTCTCCACAGAGGTAAATGTCATATTTTATAAATATGAAAATCATTTGAGATCCTGATGAGGTGTTAGTGGAAATTACTGCTAAATAGAGTTGAGATATTAATGATATTTATGAGTAAGATGAAAATCCACATAATTTCTGGGACATGTGGGAAGCGACACATCCATAAAGAAAAGGAAGGTCAAGAACAAGGTAAGTATAGCCTCCAGCAGTTAGAGTGGGATGTAACGCTCTGTTAAGCTGACACGTAGAAACTCAGTCTTCGTAGAATTAAGTTTCTAGCCACAAATAAAACTGTGGTGGTGGGAGAAACTTCAGAGCTGTCAACAAAATTGTATCCTTCATGAAAGAGATGGAAATAACGCTGATCTGTAAGACATATTCAGTCTTACTTTCACTCTCTGCTTCTTTGACTGGATGTTTTTTTATTTTTCAGCTAGTGTTGTAAGATATATTTTGAGAGGAAAATGTTCCTTTAATTTATGTGTTCTCAGATGACAAAAAAGAGCTGGGAGCTGCAAGGCGAAGCCAGTATTACATGAAATATGGCAATCCAAATTATGGAGGCATGAAGGGGATCCTTAGCAATTCTTGGTGAGTGTCGGATAGAGGAATTGGAACATTGCAGGTAACTGGATGAGATAGTCTAAGACTTCTAATTTGTGGATTTTCTTTCTATTCAGTTTATGTAGATGCTTCTTATGCATAAATAATGTTTTTGCAATGTGGCTATGAATTTACAAGGGGAGTGTTTTCTCATGAAAATAAAGAATGTTTATACACAAAACATTCAGAACAGATCTCTGGCATACATTTGTCTGTTCTTAAAGTGAGTGATAATTGCATATGCTTAATCCAGGACTGAATATGGCTCATTCGTGATGCCTTTTCTGTGGCAGGAATGTCATTATTTTTATGGTGTTTCAGGAAACGAAGATACCATTCACGTCGAATCCATCGGGATGTGATAAAGAAAAGGACACTTATTGGGGATGATGTTGGCTTGACTCCTCCTTATAAACATCGTCATTCAGGTAATAGATGCCAACGTGTCGCCCCTGTAAGAACACAGCTGGGGAATGGAGGGCTGGAAAGGACCTTAAACAGTGCCTCACGTAATCCCCTGCGGCGTGTGAAAGTAAAGTGTACTTTTAAAAAAATATATCTATAACTGAATCACATTTCAAGAGTTTGCAGGGAGCAACTGAGGCAGAAACTTCACGCTGGTCATTGACTTACCAAAATAGCTGCTACTTTTTATGTGGTACTTTTCTTTCACAAATGTAGGACATGGGGGCTTATAGCATCAAGGGCAAAAAAAGAGATAACTTCTTTAAACCTCTTGGCAATTTGTCATACTTGCTATGTCAATTCTTCCATTCCATGAAAAAGCAAGCTGAAGATGTAGAACAATAAAGATGAGAAGATTCTATTAATTAGGCCTGAATATCTTCATCTACTCCCTAAGGTAGGGGGTGTGATTAGAAAAATAATTGGTGTAAAAATCTTTAGTGTGAGACAAATACAGTGTCAGAGTTTCATTTGAGTGGCCTGTTAAAAATACAGCCAGGATGTGTGAAATCTCATGGAAGATTTTGCATGTTGATAATGTACCGCTTTCTGAAACGATGCTTGCACACTGCTGATGACTAAATTTAAAGTTGTGGATTTATATTTAAATCAGTATATGTGATAAATTCATGCTAATGATACGTGCGTTCTTTTTAGCGTTAACTGCTAACAGGACTTGAAAGGATTGTCCTGGAGCCAGCAGTTGTCACATTAAGCCCTGCAAGGTCATAGGAATTGTTATGCTTGGTTCGGGAAGTTTGAACTGCACCTACTACAAGAGGCAGTTATACTTTATATATTCAGTCCAGCTTTATGCTTGAGCAGGTTTCTGAGATAGTGAACCCCACCGACTTTTCTCCTCGTGTGGCAATTTTCTTCCACTTAGGCTGTTCTGTAATACAGATTCCACTTAGAATATTTTGCAAAATATTCTCTCTCTTTAGCTTTAGAGAACTACAAAGACTGATTTGTAGTGGGTCGTTAATTACAGTGACATTTTTTTTTTTTGCCTTGGTTTTAAAGTACCTTATATGAATGGTAAACTTCAGTTTATCAGAATCAGTTTGTTTTGCTACAGGCTTAGTAAATGTTCCTGAGGAGCCTATTGAGGAGGAAGAAGAGGAGGAAGAAGATCAGGATATGGATGAAGATGACAGAATTGTGGTAGAGTACCGTGATGAACTGCAAGCTTTCAAACAGTCCCGAGACCGCAGCGCAGCAAGACGATCAAGTGCTAGTGCATCTGATTCTGATGAAATGGACTATGATCTTGAACTGAAAATGATATCAACCCCCTCTCCCAAAAAGAGCATGAAAATGACAATGTATGCAGACGAGGTGGAATCACAACTGAAAAATATTAGGTAAAAGTTTCTTATTCTTTATCAGTGAAAAGGCATTCTAAATTTTAATTAGTGACAGAGCTGTCAAAGCTTAAAGACAAACTGTTGAAGCTACTTTCTCAGTTCTTAACACAACTTTGTATATTTTAAAATATACAATATCCAAAAGATATTTCAAAAAGAAATACGGAAAGCAGTGATACAGGCTTTTAATTAGAATTAACATTTTAAAAATACAGCTGCTTTTGCAGATTTCTGTAACCCTCCTTATTGATAATAATGAAGCTCCAAGTGGAATCAACAGAAATTTTTGCAAGCAAGCACAGTTAACTTCTTGCATTTCATAGCTAGGCCAGGGAGAAAGAACTCCTTTTCCTCTTTTCCATTTCCCGCTTTCTCCTTTCTCAGAAAGAAGAATAACCCATACGCGTTGATGACAAAAAGGAATTTATGTTCATTATAGGCATATTAACCAAAATTGCATATACTGTAGATTGTTAAAGTAACTTGAATATGTGTCCCATCAGTAGTATGATTATATTTCATTATGTCAAGTCCTTTAACAATTCTGAGGTTGCTTATCTGCTCTGAATTTTGACCCAGAGGCACAGCCTTGAGGAGGGGAANTTAGGATTCTGTTGGGAACACGTGCTCTTCTAAGTAATGTTTTTACCTCTGTTTCTCAGTAGAAGAATCCTGATATTACTGTTTTCTATGATGTAATTTTACATACAAGAAGACTTAAGAACTACACTAGATTTCATTTCATTTAAGGGACGTTAAGTCTATTGTTGTTCTATTTAGGAATTCCATGCGAGCAGATAGCATAGCAACCAGTAACATAAAAAATCGGATTGGCAGTAAAGGATCGTCAGAGAAAGTGGCAGATGTGAGACTACTGTTAGAAGAAAAACGTCAGAATAATACTGGGCCACGTCAGCCAAACAGCACTGTAAAATCAGGTAATTTTAAACTCTTATATTGTGCAGAATTGTGACTGGCTCATTAAAATGGATATATTCATTTCACATCTGCGCCCCACTGCAACAAACCCAAGGGAGTTCTGTTCAGCAGCAGTTCCTGCATCCATACAGTTAATTTTTCCTCGCTAAGAGACTGAGTTGGGGATTGCTTTGGGGAAAAATGAAGTCCATGTGAGTGAGTGACGTTTATTTTTATCCAATTCATTTGCCTCTTTCTGTTTCCCCTCACTTTGTCCTTTTTGATTTGCTCACTCTTTGAGGCAGAGATTCTGTGTGACTCTGAAAAACATAGCACGTGGGGGGTTCATGTATGAAGTGAAACGTGAGACACGAGCTACTTACCTGAAAGAACGTGTATTACGCAAACATGGACATATTTTTCAATTGGCAGGGTTTATTTTTGGGCTTAACTGACTGTTGCTTTTTTGACTCAAGTATGTGTAATTTCAGCTACTTCTGACATACGGAGTATCCAGAGCATTATCTGACTGATAAGCGAAAGATACTTTTTTGTATCAATGTAATGTAGAAGTTACGTTAGTATATTTTACTCCTCCTGCATGTNATTTAGGATTCTTATAGTCTGTTTTTCATTTTATTCTGTAAAATGTCAAGCAGTATTAGAATTCTAAAGCCAGGTATCCGTTATCTGAAAGGAATGGTTTGAAGGCATACCAATTTTTGTATAATCATATCTCGTGCTGGTTACATACATGCTGTGCTGCTAAAACAGAAATGCGGCAAGCCATGGAATAACTTCGTTTTTCGATTTTCTGGACATAGCACAACCCGAAAGCATTAAATGTCAAATTTACTGCCAAAAAATGGAAAAATGAAATCT
>WEKW01006429.1:63699-179906 GCA_013389905.1 Sula dactylatra
GCCGGGCCCTTCCCGCCGCCATCCTGCGCCTTCGGCGGGGTTCTGGGTGCGCGGCGCTGGTTCTAGCGCCAGGCCGCTCGTCCTCGTGTGCCCGGTGCACCAGACCCTTGTGTGCGCTGAGCGCCGCGGCCTTAGAGCTGCTGTTGTGTGGGGCTTCAGTTCAAAGCCCGCGCTTACGGGAAGGCCGCCTGGCACGCTGCCCAGTTTCCTGACAAAGGGCAGTTCAGGGAGGGTCGAGGACTACTAAACCCTCTCCGAGGAGAGGCTTTGGTGCTTCGTGATAAACACGAACACGAGTGGAATTACAAGCAGACTATTGGTGGTGAGGTTCTGGGGTTTTTTGGCTTTTTTGGATAAACCTACTTAATTTTCTGAAATTGGTGCTGAAGTGTATTCTACTAATGCTGCTTTTGCTTTTATTCCCACAGCAGAAAGATGTCCTGAAGTTAAAGAGTAAGTTAATTTTATACTAAGGTGCGCAAAGTTGTTAAGAAAGTTCCAGGCCTTCACGTGCATTCCAAGAATATGAAGCAGTTAAATACAGGACCGTTAGTCCAAAATAACCTGTAACAATTACATCTTACAAATTTGAATAAAAACTAATTCAAACCAATTTCACAAACTCTTAAGTTAGCAGACCCTAATGCCTTTTATAAACAAAAGGGAAGATGTACAACCGGTGGTTCAAGATGAAACAATTGCTGCGTTTTAAGTAATGAAATGCAAAAGTTGTTGGCTGTTGATGATGATAACCCGGAATAGGAAGTGCCGTCAGATGCGAGAACTGACGATAACCTTCTTATTTGTCTGAAATACAGCTACGTGCATGCAGAGTTTGAGTTCTAGAAATTGATTCTTTGAAACTAATCAGGCAACTCTTTATTTATACTTGCTTTCTGTGAAAAGTGCTCCTGTGGTATCTAACGCAGCTTCATGTCCATCTCTTTCACTAAATCTGCAGAGCCCGGTCTTTACAGATAAATGTGACTCACTTCGGACTGGGAGCAGGTTGCTCTTTGGAGATGGCCCTAATGTGAAGGTAAGTGGTGAGTTTTACTGGACTGTAGAGCTTTATACCAGGTAGAATCTAAACTGAGAAAAACGGGGCTTATAGGCTGCCAAAAGCTTGAGAGGTGTGTTTTGTAGGGTCTAACTTTTTCCCTCCTCTCTTCCTCAAAATTTAAAGCCCTGTGATATATACTCCCTGGTATCTCTATATTTAGGAAAAGCTTGCAGGCCTCGGCTGCCATGTGCTAATTGTTACTGATGTCTGCCCATTGATGTTGCAGCCCTTCACAAGTCCTGCGGAAGGCGGCAGGACAGCAAGAGCAGGAGAGTCCTTTGGGTGAGTTTAATATTTGGTGTGCTGTTAGTTCAGTGGGATGCTTTTTGGCTACAGTCTCAGAAACATTACCTAGCTGAGAACATTCTCATTGGGTATGTTTCTATTTCTGTACATTCTTAGCTCTAAAAGTATAATTAACGAAGTTCTAAGCAAAAAAATACTTTATTAGACTAAAATACGGACAGTAAATATATATAAGAGCAGCTGTCTTCTGCACTGCAGTTCTGCTGACAGCACTGTAGAGCAAAGGGATAAAGTCTTGCTTCTGCTGGAAATGTATCAATTTACCTAAAGATATCACATGATGAAACTAACCAAAAATTGCTGGAATTACCGGCAGATTGACTGGTGGTGAGCAAAGGTTTTTCTGATGATATCCCTTATATTAACAAATGGGTTAATGCTTAGTGTTGAATGGTTAACTTACCCATGCTGTTGTATTACAGGTGGTTATGCTGAAAGCGTCTGAAGAAGGAATCCAGTAAAACATGTGCGCGAGCTTGGGGACTGGTGTTTGTAAATGCTACTTGTTTTTCTGCACTACAGTGTTAAGAAATGGTAACAGTTTCGATTACACATATTAAAATTCTCTCAAAAAAACCCGACTGGGTCTGGTTTTGTCACTGTACTGCATTAAGGAATGACTTTCTATCACACAACTCATTTAATAGACATGCTGAGCACTCCTATAATTTGGTGTAACATGATAAAGCAGATGTATAGACACGGCAGTATAATTACTGCAGGTAATGTAAAGGGGCTCTAGTTGTGTAAGCGTTCTTTCTGGTGTGTGGTAATTTACTTGCTTTGAACAGTTTAAAGAAGTTACACTAATAGTGATGCTTTAATTACTGGAGAGATTAGGCCTTAAATACCCCTAACAGCAAGAAGAGCAAACGCAACTCTTTCTGTAGCTTGTTCCAGGCTTACTTTTTCTTAAAGTCTGCTACAGAGGTGGCAGAATCCGTTCCTGCAGCAGTAGCATTGAAGCCAAAGTTCTGCATCTCTTCTAAATAATGGTCCAAATGTGTCACGGGTGGAAAAAGGGAAAAGAGACTCACACTCTGCAACTTGTCAGCGTTTTTCAGTGTCAGTAGCAAGAGTAAAAAAGGCTGCTTTTGTGATAATTACTCATTCTAAGGTTGGTCTACAATGAAGGTTGATAAACAGAAGGTAGCACGTTTGAGGGGGATCCTGGGGACAAAATGGATGTGCTTGAAAGAGGAAACAACAGCATCTGAGGCTGAAACTTTACAATTAAGATTCATTAGGGCTGTACAACTGGCAGGCTATAATGCTTCAATGCCCTTTACAGGAGGTGTGGCGTGCGAGAGTCTCCTCAAATCTAGAGCGACTGAGCATGTCCTCTGAGGCAGATTAATGCAGATGTTGCTGGTGATTTTGCCCAGTTGGTGCCACCAAGTGAAAGACTTCAGTCGTCTTCAGTGTGTGCTTTTGAGAAAGGTGAACACCATTAACTAACTCCTTGTGAGTGCATGCTAATGGTGTGCCAGCAAGGGTTGGAGTGACGTTAACTCTGCAGCCCAAGTAGAAAACGTCTTGGTCCTGCTTCTGAAAGTGATGGAACTTTCACACAATGGGAAATTTTGCCGGAGGGGGTATGGCTAGGAAAACAGCCACCAAAACAGTCAAAATGGTAGTTTTATGGTAGTAATTTAGGTGAACAGCTCTTGGTTGTCAAAAAGCAGCAATACAGCCTTACCCAGGGGTTCGTAGCCTGTAAACCGCTGTCACAGTGTGAGCCTGCTTATTGTCATGATGGGACAGGGGAAAAAGCGGTTGTGACAGCAGAACATCAATATTCCTCCAGGCCTGGGTCACAGATAGGACTTCAGGGACTGCCCTGGCTGTGGCTGCACTTCCCTGTGTAGTTCAGGTAAGGACCTGAACCTGTTTTCTTGATGGTTTTACCTCCTGACCGACTACCTGAAAGAAAGGAGATGCTCTGACTTGTTGCTGCCCATCTGGCATCACGCGTCAGCTTCCCTGTCCCTCTAAGGGCACCGGGGAGCCCTGATGGCTGTGGAACTAGTGCTAAGGTCTGTGCTTGGGGGCGTAAGTCGCGTGAAATGTGGGCTTTCACAGAGGTTTCTCTCACTGAGAAGTCGAAGTCGGGTACTTTAATCACAGAACAGGTTTCGCATCTTTCAGAGAAATGTCAAAAAGCAACGGAGTGCCTGATACAGTGTGTGGGTGAGTTAGTCCGGGTTATGCCTGGGAACGTCGTGGTACGTGCCGGGTTCAGTATAAACAGTCAACCTGGGTAATGGAGTACCAAAACTTGTTTGGTACTTGTTTCTTTTTACCTGAACGTGTATTTGAGCAGTGTGAGGAACAGGTTGCTCCAATGTTTATTTTAATTAAAATTTTAAAGTAGAGTTACATGCTGTTCCAAGGGTTCAGTGAAACAAAACTGGTTTTGCCTGATTTTAAGAGCTTGTGTATTAGAACATGGTGACAGAGGACATTTCTTAGCTGATACGATACACATTGGAAATAAAAATGGTTTTAAATGTTTCAGAAAGAGCACAAGGAATCCACCTTTTTTAAAATGAGATTCTGTATGCCATTAATGATAATGGAGCCAAGTGTAGCCACATGCCCTCAGTAAACAGAAACGACTTGGCAAATTTTTGCTTGAGTGTTTAATGTGCTGTTTAATTTGCTCGATAGGTTTGCTGCAACTTGTTTTTGTAATCTTTCTAGCGTGTGTCAGGATTATCTCATTAAAATAGAGAAGAATAGATTTGGGAATACTTATGTAAGCAGGAGACAGTTTATCTGGGTTTATTGAGGTTACAAGTTGATGGTATCACAGTTAGCTATTCACAAATTGCATTTTAGTATTCCTTGTTTGTTGTTTTCAGCAAAACCGAAGTTCCTCACCAGGGTCTTCTAACAGGCTGGTTTTTGCTAAGGTGAATGAATGTTATTCCTATTAGAGTGTGGTGCCTTTTGAGCAAAACAGGTGTCCTAAACATACTACTATGATCCTCCGTGGGAGCACTGGTTATCTTACAGCACTTGGGGCGAGGGGAAATAAAATCACTCTGTTTTGATTGCATTTGGAGCACATCAACTTTGTGTGTTGGGGAATAAGCAACAGAAAAAAATCCTCATTTTGAAATAGAATTATTTTGGGTTTTCTAAAGGTTTGAGAGAACAGTTGGCAGGAGTCCCTGGCATTTAACAACAGCCAACAACCACGGATAAATCTGAAACAGATGAAAGAATTAAAGCAGAAAGAAAAAAAAATCTTATGCAGCGAAGCTAAGAATGGCCAAGTGCCAGCTTTTAGCAGTAAGAGAGATGGCAATGTCATGTAGGAATTAATCTGTGAGAGAAAACACAGAGATTATGTATTATCCACAAAATACGTGCTGTGACTGTTGACCTGATGGGGAGCGGCTGCTCTGGCTAACCGTCTTTCCTTCTGTACTGAGATGGTGTGGAGGGTGCCAGCTGCAGAAATCACTTCTGTGATGTGAATATGCGTTTCGTAGTATCTAGACTCAGATCCTCAGGCTCCTTTTTACATAGGGCACTAAACAAGATGGGATCAACTGACCTGTAATCTCTGTTCAGGGAATTTGTCGTGTGACTGTGGCAAGAGGCGCGAACTGCAGGCAGCTCATCGCATTGGCGTGGACCTCGTGCGAACGGTTTCCTTGGCGCGTGCCAGGGAAGGTGCGTTGGTTTCATCCCTTCTTTCCAATGTTGCATGAAAATGCTGAAGGACAGGGAAGCACGTATGGCGTGGCTCGTGTCGTCGGGGGAGAGAATTAACGTGGGGAAATGGCTGCCTTGCGAGTGCTCGGTTTCCTTTTTGTAGATCACAGGCTTCACATGGTATATAAATGCCGGTTATCATCATTATTTCTTGATCAGTAGTATAAACCAACCATACCTACATCAGCATTAATCTCTCATGCAAAACCATAAATTATAGTAATTAATATATCCCAGCCATTAACTAAAATCTAAAGACGTGTTCTTTCGTGGCTTGGTAGCTGCTGTTTCAGCAGAATCAGTTTTAGCTGGCTGTATCCACTTGATGAGAAGGGAGGAAGGGATATACTGCGTATTTTACCTTTTCAGAATGAAATAGGTCCTGAATTGTGGAGCTTCACTCCTTTTCTCTTGCAGGCGGATGGAAGAGCGGTTAATTTTTCAACTCTTCTCTCCCTCATTTCAAATTAGTGAAAAAGCAGCAAAGCATTGCCAAAGGAGTTGCTGTTTTCTAGCGAGGAACAACTAAGATGATAGTAGTGTCGTGCAAGGAAAATTTACGGTTTGTTTTCCTCCAGCTGCCACATTAGCAAATGCTTTGTCTGTTGCAGTTTCTCAGATGCTGCAGGCAGCGACTCTTGAGTTGCTCTGAGAAAAGAGCGAAGGCTCAAAATAGCCGGCGGTGTTTGGCCTTTCTTGTGCTCACCCAGGGCTCAGGCTCAGCAATGTTCTAGCACCTGATTGACTCTGTGCTGCCAAGGCTTTATCACATTTCACGTGTTCCTGTAAAGAAGGACAAGGTCGACACGTCGTTCAGTCATCTGGTAGGACAAACATGCACCTTATTTTGGCAGTTCATGTCACTTAGTGTCTTGATTTTATGCTTAAAATCAATTTTAGCCCAAACTTTATGAACTGATCCTAATACTGCTTAAAATTGTAAGAATTTAACAGGTGGAATTTGATTTAGAGCGGGCAAGGATGACGTATTTAAACAGTAAGCATTTTGTGCTCCTGTGCTCTAATTCAGGAAGAGGGAAAACAACATTTGCGCTGTCTCACCTCCCGACGCTCGAGCCCACGAGATGGTGCAGTGATCAAGTTCAGAGCGTTCATTGTAGGGAAAGAGATTTTACAACCTTGGAAGACGCTTTTTTCAGGAAACATGGTTTTACTGCTGGTTCCTTCACGGTTGTCTGGTAAGATTTGCAACTGTCATTAACATGCAGAGAATCCCCCGCACGGTGAAAATATCACTCTTTAATTGGCTGTTAATAACGTTTCTTAGTGTAGGACCAGCAAAGGCTGAGCCTCCATTTTCTCCGACGCTGTGCAAACCCGTTGCAGGAATGGTCCCAGCCCCAAAGCGTTTCTGGTCTAAGCAGGCAGCAGTGATGCAAGAGTGTGTGAATAAACAGTGTGATGAGGAGCCAAAGGAGTTAAAATTCAGTTTTCTTTAGTAAACTAAAACCACTACATTAAGAATTACTTGCCCTTCATTACCCTTCACTCAAATGCATGCAGCCTCAGGACTTGGAAGCCTGGCTGCTTGCTGAAGCCCGCGACTCACGCAGCACTGCCGTGCTGTGTCTCCTTGGTGGTGGGCATCGAGCTCCAGCTCAGCTGAAGCCAATAAACACCTCACAGTGCAGCACCTGGGTGTGGAACTGATAAACCTGAACAACGTACAAATGAGAAAATCATTTATACAAGGGAGACTGAATTTGAAATCCCTGCTGTTTTAATCGACTTGAAATGTTAAGTTTCATCTCCAGTAATTAAAACCTTTTCTGTACATGCTTTTTTGTTGTTGTTGTTAGACTCCTGTTAGTTTTGCAAGTCAATACTTAGATTTTTTTTTTTTTCATAACAGGGTTTTTATTTGTAATGGTTTGTGGTAAAATAATTGCGTAGCACAGCTGCAACATGAACTCTCTTGTCAAATGAAATAATGATCCGTATTTCTAAAGCTGCCTATGGCTTTCTGGTGGGCTGTCCTTGGTTCATCATTTTATTTTCTAGATTTTTGAATTAATTCCTTGCTTGTGCTTTTCCAGATCCTGTAGGAGGATAGTTTCTTCAGGTTTGGTTGTCTTTGTTTTTCTGTACGGATGCAAACTGCATTTGATGATTTGTTTGTGTTGGCTTTGAGTTTGTATTGGGTGCTGTTATTAACTGAACGGTGGAATAGGTTTGAGGTTTGATAGCAAGGAAGTTTGACAAGCTTCCTAGCTAAGAGGCAAAGTCTAAGCTTACCACCCAGATAATAAATTTTCCTGAACAGCTTAAACTTTATCAATAAATACCTGGGTCAAGGTACTAGTGGTATAGAGTACTTCCTATAGCCATTCGGTTATCGCAGCCCTTATCTGACAGCAAATACAATACCGGTGTTCAGGTGATCTGTGAACACGTCCAGTCATTTAACATGGCCCACAGCAACAGCAGATGAAATGTGTGATATAATGCTTTGCATCGCTTGTGCCTCCATCAGATAATCTTGAAATGGTCTGCCAGCGTTCCTGTGAAGCCGAATCACCTCCTCGTTACAGATGAAGAAGCTGGAGATCAGAACCTCGCCAGGGTGAGTGAGTAAAGGGAAGGCCAATTTGGTCAGTTGTTGGATAAAGCAATTTTACTTAACTGTGTCAAATCAGATATTTATTACGTTCAACCGTAGCAGTAAATAATAAAATCTTCGTGCTGAGTGCTCCTTGGGATGTGAAATACATAGGATACCTGCTGTGAAGATGATGAGAGTTGTTTTAAAGCAAGGTGCAAACTGGGAGCTTTGAAATGCATGGTGATTTCAGGAGGTAATGGGAAGAGGCTGCACCAAGGTACGTGCACTTTGAATTTGATTTAATGTGTATCCAGTCATCTCCCTAAGCCAGCCCGTACGCTTCTGAACTGGGGGAGGAGGATGCTCTGTGTATGCAGGAGGCAACAGAAAGCTTTTGTGTCAGTGCCAGGCTGTTTGGTAGTCCAAAATGGGAGACCACATCAAGGAGGAAGCATTTCAAAGCTACTGCTTTTAAGCTTCAAAAAGGTCTTTGGAGATGACAGCAGCACTGTCACTTCGCAGCGTAACAGCAGCTCGGAGGCTAAAGCTGAGGAAGAAGAAGGGGTTTGGGAGGAGAGCAGGACTGACATAACAGCAACGACAGCAAAGTTGTTTGAAGAAGTGATGCGATACCTGGAGCTGGTCACACGGATGAAAGGACAGCTCTGGTCTGACGGCTGCCCCTGCTCTGGCGTGGCTGTTAGTAAAGTTCAGCCCGTTTTGGGGGTCGGTTTCTTGTTAGCTGGTGTCTTTGGAGGGAGTTTCTGGTTCAGAGGGAGGTGGAGAAGGCTGCTCTGCTTCCAGGGGAACTCCTCTCATCAAGCGAGCAGCAGGGTAAGATGCTTGGGTTTGCAGGTGGGATGCTGCAAAAGACGTGAAGTACACGGAGGAAATTTGAGATTGTCAAAGTTAGAGGAAACGGATAAAAGGAAAGTGGCCGTAAAGTTACACCGTACTTGGGGAAACTACCTCCTTAGCACCTCCGGAGAGCACGTTCTAGAGCCCAGTCACTGTGGGTGCGGATTTTTGGTCAGTTCAGAGAGGATATTTGTGCAGAACTGTAACTACAAAATAAGATTTAAACTGTCAGATGCAGTGGAGACTTTTTCACCAAAGCCTGTACATTCATCCTTCACAGGCAGGTCTTATTCCTGATCTGAGGCATTAAAATTGCATCTGATCAGCCCGGCAATTGGCCTCACCGCCCCCCCTCCAGCCCCTGAAAATCTGATCACCTATTAAAAAGCAAGGTCTACAGGTCATTGCAAGAAGGGGTGGCCCAATGCGTGTTGAACAGTGCTAGAGCTTGAATAATCTCATTAAAAGCCTGGAGGCTGCTCTCAGGGCTTGGCTTGAACAAAGTCAGGGCATTTGCTGACCCTTTCTGATTAAACAGCTGGTGCTTGTTGGAGGCCTCAGGTGAGGCTGTTTACCTCCAGTTTGTTTTGAACATCCAACCCCACCTAGTGCTCCCCCAATAGCTCAGGCACAGGGTAAAGATTTGGGGTTTTCTTCTTTCTGTTTGTCTTTCTGTCTTCCCTTAGCAGAATCCAATACTTTATAAAAATAATACTATGCTTATCTAATTTTTCCTGCTGCTCACAGGGTGGCAAGCGGCAAGCTCCAAGGATGAAACAGCAAACTTCTGGGCGGTGCCTGGTGGTTTTGGAGGTAGGTGAGGAGGAGAAGCTGTGTTTCTGATTGATGATTAAGTAAGAAGCCTCCGAAGTGTAGACTAGCAGGCAGAAGGTCACACTTGCAAGAGGAAAAGAGGTGGTACCTACATCCATTAGAAGAGGAAACGAAAGCAGGCAGGAAAAACTGATTTCCCAGAGGAGCTGGTGTCTAATCTCACCCTTCAGATTTTCCTAGAAATTAAGGAGGGAGAAGGAAATAGTTGGGGGTCATGGGAAAATACTGATCCTGGTGCATGGAGGGATTTCAAGAGGAGGCTGTTAGCGTCTGTTACTTTGGCAAGTTTTGGTGGGCTAGGAGAGAAAGGGAAAAGAAACAGGTGGTTTGGAGGAACACACAGATTAAAATAAGCACAAGGTAGTAGAAATCTCTAGACACTTAAATACGTGCACGGGCAGTGTTTTGTTGTGAGTATGTGGCATTGCTTCAGAAATGCCCTGGTCTGGAGCTTATTTCCTATCAGATATTACCAGTGGATTGACTCTTTCTTGGCAGTTACCGTCGGAGAATGCTGGTTTCACCCCTTTCATGTGAGCTGTGCTGCATTTGTGTGGGACTAACTTTCAAATGAGGCTTGCTTGGCTCGTGGAGTTGGAGCAGACTTTGCCCATCGGATGGGTAGTTTTGCTGACCTGCAAACCTGAGCTGCTAAGATCAGTGTGTAAGATGTAGTTTATATGAAAAGCATCACCTAAATTAAAGCTGCACTTCCATTGTGTGCACTGTGTGTTGTGTAGGTGTGGGGAAAATAGCTCCTGCCTTTTACAACTTCCTAATTAGTATTATGGCGTAAAGAAGCAATATCCACTCAGGTTAATGCTGACTGAATGCTAATAATGAGGAGCTAGAACAAGGACAGTTTTCAGCAGAGACAGACGTGCGGAAGACAGAGTTGAACAACTTCTGAGGTGGGAAGCAGGGGTTTCTCCCAGTGATGCTGGGGTCTTTGTTCATTTAGGGCATTGCCAACATCTTCCTGTGCTGCCAGTTCACCAAATGAGCCTGACGTACCGCTGATGTGAGCTGAGGTTTGGACCTGTGCTTTAGAAATGAGCAGTGGTGAAATACAGCTCGTATCTCCTGAGTGTTGCAATGCTTTAAGCTGTTCTGCAGCTTTGTTTTTTTGTTTGGTTTTTTTTTTCCTGGCTGAACAATGGAGTGATTTCTACAGTAACTTTTGCCGGTTGTTGGGGAAAATGCGTATCACTCAGTTGGCTTTAAGCACACTTGCAAAGCTTCTCTTCTTCAGCTGCTTGGAAGGGAGAAGCAGGTGCTTTGTTCTTTTGAAAATCTTCCCCTTATAATTTGCCTGATTATCCTTTTCTTCCCATCTCTTGTAAAGAGCTGGAACATAGCTGGCAGGTTTTCGTGGCAAAGGGAGGCACATGAGGGGCACGAAGAAAGGCTAAGTTTTGCATTTTAGCCCGCAGCTCTGTGCAAAGTTATTTCCAGTACATGTGGTGGAGGGAGCTCTGAGCTTGCAAGAGAGCACAGCTTCCCCCAGAGCGGTTGGAAAAATACTTAGCCTTTAAATTCATAATTTAACAAGCAGGTGTGTACAGTGAAGGAGATTAAATAAAACAAAAAAGTAATGGTGGTGTTCTCTTCCTATTGGAAAGCAATGTGTGAAGGCAAGCAGTCTGAAGCAGATGCCTTTTATTTTGTGTAATTGAAAATCCCTCAGCCTCTGAGATTTTCTGCCTGCATCTCTTTGCGCAGGATTCAGTAGGAGTTTGGTAACAGCCAGGTTAGTATGTACCCAGAGCATGATGCACATAGTGCTCGGAGATCAATTCTTTACTGGCACCTTATATAAATGAAATATAAGACAAGCTGGAATTGCAGGTCTTACCTGGAGGTGGTAGCAAGACAAGAGGCAGCTGCAAAAGAGGAAAAGGGAGACTCATTCCCATGGTGATGTGTGATATAGCTGGATTTTCCATATTTGTTATAGCCAATCTCCTATCCTTTATCTTGTAGTTTTCCATATAAATTCTTGTTGTTTTCCATATATATCTGAGTCTCCGTATATCTATTCCAGGAGTTTACACCTGTAGGACAGACATGCCTGTAATAAGGTGCTTTAAAGTCTAATCACGTAGCTGTGATTTCCACATCGTGTTTATTACATCTATCGCTAGTGCTTGTGGTCCTGCTGCTGGTGGAGGCCTTCGGCTGCTGCTTGCAATGCAAAATCCTAATCACAGAGCACCTCCACAAAGGCTTGCACAAACCAAGGGGAGCTCTGGTTTCCCCTGGGGAAGGACACAACTGACAGGTAACACAGTGAGCCCCTGGGAGAGCCAGGAACAGAGCAGCCTCACCTAGAAGTGATAAATGCATGGGCCAAATCTTCAGTGATTTATATATCGATTTTTTTTTTCTACTCTTCTTGGCACAGCACAAGGCAGCGGCCCTATGCTTCTCTTTTCTAGACCTCAAATGCTGTTTCTGCTTCTGCTAACAACTCACGGAGGGAGGGATTCAGCGTGCAAACAGGCTTACTGAAGAGCTGTGCTGGCAACTGAGTGCTCAGCCAAACCCACCAGATGCAGCTAAGTGAACCCTTCTCGAAGGATGCTATATAGGCTCCAGAGGTTTATTTTCTCCTCAGGCTGAATTAATAAAATAGCAAAGAAGAAAGAAAGATGGCACAGAATTCACGGAATCAATAAGCTATTAGGAGGCAGAAGACCTGGGGAATTAATTTAGAAATCTGCACAAATAATTAAAGGTGGTGATAAGGAGATTGCATCTTTTCTGACTCTCTTAAATCAGGTCTTCAACTTTAGGTAAAACCATAAACTAAGCCAAAGGTGTCTCCTCTGCACGTTTACAGAAGAGAAGACAGAAAATGCAAGCCCAAAACTGCCAGAAGGGACTATAAACAAAGCATCTCCGATTCCCCATCAATCAGGAGTAACTGAGCCGTGTGTTTATGCAGTTTTCGTGCAAAAAATTGGCACTGTATTCCCAAATACCTGTCCTGTGGTGCCAGTTTGGGATCCAGGGTTCCTCCCATCCTTCCCACTTAGCAAACCTCTTGCAGTTCATCCTTGTGAACAAATTCTGCGCTAACATTTGTAAATGGTAATGCACAAGCAAAGTAGATCGACTACTTTCTTTCCCTGCCAGCTGAGTGGTTATGGCTGCTCAGAGAAATAAGCTAACATCCACGTTTCATTTCCAGCAAGCCTTCAGCTCGGTATAAATCTCATATTTTGGATGTACAGCTCTTTTTTGCCATTCTTTTACAACGTTGCTTGGAGACGTTGGTTATTGCAATGTCTGAAAAAGGAGGTCAGTAAGTTTGGTTATAAGCTTGACCATCTCCCAAAGGAGTAGAGTTGCGGCCACCTGGCCAATTGCTACTGCCTTTCTCTGTGATAAAGCTTCCTATGGGCGATCTGTTGTAAATTAGCTGGTCATCCATCACGCAGTAGCTTTCTGCTTGGCAGGCAATTAATAATGCAATCAATGAAATCTACTCAATTTAGCTGTGACCTCTGAAGGCTGATCTGCCAACTTAATTCTTGGAGGCTGAGAGCTGCTAAGTGGGCCTTGCAGGCTTTCCCTCGATGCTCTTAGAGTGCAGGATAGCAAAATCTGCAAGATGTTTCCAAAGCTGGTATTAATCCTGACAGTTTAGGAAAACTGGTCTTCAAATCAATCTTATTTAAAGAAGTCACTCAGGAGTCACTTTTGCTGATTGTTAGCTTTTGAGTGCATGGTGGTGGTGTCCGAAAAGTGGATTCCTTGCCTGGTGTGCAGCGAGTCAATAATCACTCACTCAGGAGAGACATTGCTTACTTACTTCAGGGTTGCGCAAGCCTGGCTGCTCGGTGGTTTTCCACAAATCAAGCACACCAAAGTCAGCTCCTTTGCTATATTTATACAATAAATTAATACATATTCCACCTATCTAATACATATTCATTCTAATCTACATAGATTGCATAAGGGCATTAAGTCACTCCACTTTAGATCCTTCTGCACATCTTCCTCTCTTCAGGGGTCCTTGGTGGTCTCTGGTCTTCACGGACAAAGTACCCTAACCCTTTTTATCCATATATGGTCGAGTGTCACCTAAGGACAACTCAAGGCTATTTGCTCTTGCCAGCTCTCCTTTATTTTCTTCCAAAAGGAACGTTTGTCCTCAATTAAATGGATAATGCTGATGGCCAAGATATCCTGACTTTAAGCTTAGGTTAAATATTAAAACATCAAACACTACATAAGCAATGCTTGATCAAAAAGGAGTTTAGACTTGCACTAATTAAACGTAGACAATATCTCTTCTTCCCAAGAGGGGGCTGTTCCCTTACGGTGGAGTGATGCTGCGCTGCCCGTGGGCAGGGCAGACGGCAGGCAGGGGCTGTCATGTTTGTACAGCATCTGCTGCGAGAGAGCCCTGATCCTGGCCAAGGCCTGTAGCATTGTTGTAAGCATCGAAACAATAGGACAGATCTGATTTTTTTTTTTATTGTGGTTGTATAAAAGGGAAATTTTCACAATTGGGTGGAATATTTGCTCACTGAAATGTAGGAGATAATTGATGGGCTGGAAGGGGAGGTGGCCTGATCCATCCATCCCCGCTCGCGGGAGGCTGGTCCTCCCCACTGCTCGGTACTTGCCATCTGACTCCTTTTTCCTGGGTCCTGAAGTATTTTGGCATTGGCCTTATCACTACACCAAGGAAAATGATTCCAACAAGAATTGCACGCATCTGAACTGCAGTGTAATTTTGGTCCAGAGCTCCTGGATCAGCAAGAGCAAAAGCCCCTCTGGTTTCTAACTGTGCTTGCTCAGTGTTTTGTATGTAAAACAGGTAGTCCTTGAGGGATAATACTCAGTTGCTTTTCCAGATGCCCCTTTATGCATTTTCCCCTATCAGCTGAGCTGGAGCAGACTATTTGCTATCTGCAGGACCAGTGTTAAACACACCAGCACGAGCTGCCAATAAATAATGCAAAAGATTCCCCTAGTCAGGACTTTTTCTTCTATTAGTAAGGGGAAAAAATATCAGGCTTCAGGTAGCATGGGAGCAGCTGAAAGTTTTACCCTAACCTCTCCCTGGGTTTTTATGCAGATGGTTTTTTAATCCCAGATATTGTGGGTGAGATTTGCCTGAGTCTCAACCTTCTCTCTTTTTGTGTCCTTCATTGCATCCCTATCAGAGTCACCTTTCCCTGGGAAAACGGCATCCTGCAAGCATCCTTCTTCGCTCCTACTGGTTTCTTCTCTGTTTAACCAGCTGCAGCTGAAGCACTCTTCTAAGAGTTTATTTTCCTCGCAATAACCAGGGTATTCACACAGGTTTTGGTGTGGCCTGGCTCCCAGCCTTCAAAGCACGCCCCAGCTGTTGAGTTATGTTTTAGGTGGGAAAAGCCTGATTTGTGTGTGGCCTGACTCGTGGTTTCGGAAGGAAAGGCTCTGGGGCGTATGTAGGCTGGTGGCTCTCCTCTGGACCTCTCTGCTCAGGAAAATGGCAGCCCAGCATTCCTGAATTTTGGCTATTGGTACTTTCATTGAGGTTTTGACATAGCCTCGCTCCGGGCAGCTTGGCGCACTCCTGCCTTCAAGGGTTTGGTTGCATCTGTACCCTGGAGCAGCAGCGTCGGCTCAGGGGGGCACTCATCAGGCACCTGCCGTGGCAAGTGTAGGAACCCTTCTCGGTTCCTGCGGAAGCACTCTTCGCACTCCCCAAGCACTGCGTTTTCCAATAGCTATTTGTAACGATGATAGAAGTTGGCCAACCTGCTGCTCTCTGGGTTTTCAACTAGGTCAGCTTTTTCTCGTTTGAAAAACATGTTTTTCACATTGAAAAACCACCTTCTTTTGCAGCACTTATGATTGTTTTTCATTCACCCACTCCCCATAAAAAGCCGTTTCCTATGACCCTGTTTCTTTACAACCCAGAGGCTGCAAAATACAGATGTAATAGAAAAAAACCAGCCTGTACCCACCACCCCCTCCAGTTTAATTACTGTTTCAGTTCTCCCCTGCAGTGCTGTGTGTTCCCGAGGAGCACACGTGAAATCCTCCACGCGCTGCAGCCCTACAAAATATATATTTCTTTCTTAAAGCACAGAAGGGAATGAAAATAGATACAATTCAAGTAGGGTTTTGCTAAGGCAGAGAGGAGGCTGCATCAGGGAAACCCCAGTCCTTTAGCAAGTGCAGACAAAACCGTTTGCCTGCCCTGCCCGGACAGCCTCCTGTGTACCTGGTGTTCAGTTTTTCCTCTGAATGAAGAATAGGAAAGATGAGGAAGGAGAAAAAAGATGATTTATCCTAGAGGTGGGTGTGATGGGTGTAAGTAAAATGGGTGACAATGTGAGAGCAAAGGATGTATTGGGCTGTATGCATCAGGGAGGGGGGCCCTCGATCCCCCTCAGGGCTTGGTCCTGGTGGGGAAGGGATTGCACCTGCATGGATTTGGAGGAGCTCTTCTGGTACAAGCAGGGCTTGGGTTGCAGTGGGGTGAAATAAGAGGCCAGCCTTGCAGCCAGCCCTGCACTAAAATTTTCCCTTGTCTCTTCTGCCCATCGCTCAGCTGTGAACCTTCTGCCCGCAAGCAGGCACTAGCTGCAGATATTTGCGTTTATGGTAAGTTTGTGGGGCTTGGCGCCCAGCATGGCATTGCCCAGGCTATTGCACCGGGCTCAGAGCAGAGCACGTGCCTGTATTTGGTGCAGGGAGATGGCGTTTGCTCCTCGCTTTGCCTTCCTCCCAGATGAGCTGTCCTTGACCATGTGCAAATACGCAGCAGGACCCAAACCTGTTGTATTTTTTATTTTTTGGCTAGTTGTGTGTGATAAGTAGCACTCATGATGTGCTGCCCGGGTGTGTGCGAACCCATGTCTTGAAAGTGTGCCATCGCTGGTCATGGGGTGCTGCAAGGGAGGGCAGTGATCCCCATCGAGCCTTTCAAGCCCCTTCGTCATCTTAGAGGACCTCTAATCCCCCGAGGCATGGAAAGGAAAGGCTGAATCTCCGAAGTCCAGCAGGTTCTGGTATTGCAGGGTCATCAGCTCTTTTGCTCACAGCTGTTGAGCATTTGAGAATATTTCTTGAAGATGGGGCCCGCTTGTATGAAGCGGTGAGGCTCACATGGCTGGAAGCTGTCGGAGGACTGTGAGTGACGGGTCTGGTTTCCCGTTTGTCCTGCAGAATTTAATGCTAAAGACATATAATAGAGCTGGAAAGATCATCTCTTGCTATGTATAATCTGCTGGTGGAACATGGCCCCCAGGCAGATAAACCTGCCCCTGGAAGGAGGGAGGAGTGGGATCACTGCTCAATGTTTCCAGGACGACATCTGTGTACCAAAGGGGTCGGGAAGAGATTAAATCTGTTGTGCACCTCGGTACTTTACACTGGAGAGGTTAGGTTAGTTGGGGTTTTTTCCCTTCCTCATAAGCTTTAATACATGAATACTCCTACTAAGGTCAATGGGTTTCCTTGGCAATAGCAGCTACCGGCGATGCACTCCCAGTTAATGGCACGTGGGAGCCTTTGCATTTCTGGGGACACGAGTGGTCCCTGCGCGAGCTCGGGAGCCGCCTCCTCTCCTGCTGCTGAAACGAGGTGTGCTGGACCATAGGAAAGTGGGGAAGTGTTTGTGCCTGAGCGCAAAGTCTGTCGCGGTGTAATAACCCACACGTTTCGTTGCCTGGGCAGCCCCCCCGGCTCAGCCGCTGCTGCCTCCCCCGCTGTCCCCTTAGTCCCTGGGGTCACTCTTCTGTCTCTCCTCCACAGCAGTTCTGGGTGGGTGTTTGCGCTCTTCTTGCTCCTCTCCAAAGGACTGGTGAGCAGCAAGCAGTGCTTTTGGCCAGAGTGGTTTTGAGCTTCTTGAGGTCCTCAGCGATGCTTTCGGTGGCTTCCTGGCTTTCCAGCACAGACCCTGCTTGGGGGTGACCATCACCAGCCCTCTTCCCTGCTCCCAACGCCCCCCAGGAACGTTAATCCCCATTTTAAATGAATAATCACCTTGAAAAACCTTGTGGGGGCTTGTGCAAACTGTTGTAAGGTAACCCAGCTGGAATAAGCCCCCCGGAGCATGTGGCATCAGCCCTTTCATGCCTCTCTCATTCCTCGCCTACCGTTTTGATTTCGCTCGGTGTGGGCTCTTCACTCTGCGCAGAATGATTTCCAATTACATTTTTGTTGCTGAAGGCATAAATCTTCTCTCAGAGACTAGTTTCTTTCATGCACAGGCAGAGCTGCGTGGTGCTGGTGGAGATGATAACTAACCAAACCAGGCTTGGACGTTTTATGGACTTTTTTATTTTATGTGGACATTTCCTCCCCCCTTTGGCAACAAATGGCCTCAATCAACTTCTTTAATATTCTAACAACAGTGGTTTTCAACACTCGGATCCTTCTTCCAGGGCCATTTAAAGCTTCTGACCAGAACAAGTAGCCCGATGTAGCACGGGGAACATTGATTACATACGGAGTGAGCTCCAAGCTTGTTTTGATGCTGATGGGTTGGGAAGGGAAGCGATCTCATGCTGCTTTCTTAAAACAACCCCATCTTTACTGAGCCCACAGGATCATCGTCATCCTGAAGTGCAATAAATGGCTAATTGATCTAATCCACACTGTGAGGAAGAGACTGATTAGCTAAAGCCCTCTTGTTTTTATAACTAAGTAATGGTCTCTACTAGAGCTGGGGTTTTTTTTCCCTTTTTCTATTAAAGTCAGTAATTTGGTGCAAGCTCCAGCAGGCACAAATATATTGATAAAAGGCCTTTTCTAGTTACTTCCCTTTCTCAGAAGGGCTAAATCCTGGCTGGACACAGAGACACTGGCACAACCTGTCCGCACCAGTGGAGCAGAGCTGGCTCTAGTGGCGCAACGTCTGCACGGGGCGAAAGGCTGAGGGACGTGGGGTCTTTCTCTGGAGGCTCGACCTTTGCAGCGCAGCCCTGGCTAATCACGCGAGGGACCCAGCCACAGCATTTCACAGCAGAGGGGGACAGCTGGGACGAGGTGCTTCCAATTCGCAGCAAATCTGTGGCAGCATTGGGCACAGAGCCTTGCATTTAGCCAAGAGTGGAGCTGGTGGGCTGCTGGTAGCCCCTTGCAGAAAGAGCCTGACAGGTGCAAACTATCTCCTGGCTGATTAATGTGTTTCACAGCAGGTAGGAGCTCGGCTGGAGGGGAAACGTGGCAGGAGTAACCTCCTGGGTGGTTTGTGTCGGTGAGGGAATTGAGCACGCAAAGCATCAATAAATGGAAGTGCCTCTGGTTTATAAATTTGTACGGTCAAACTGGGAGGTCCAGGCAGATGCTGAGGTCCAGGATGGCTGGCTCCTGTGCAAATACTTAGCAGAAAATAAAAACCCTGCAGCAAGGAGCTTGTGACTTAAACAGAGGGGCCTGAACTGTGCACAGGAAGGAGCGGAGCCTGGTGTTGAGTTCTGAGGTACTGAGCAAACCAGGGCCTGGCCTCTTATAGAAGAAATTGCTGAAGTATCTTTTTTTCAAGGATAAATCTTGTTCTTGATGAAATTCCCATAGGTTGAGTTAACAGATCTCCGTGAGGGATGTCCTACCGGCACACCCGGGCAATGTGTGCCTGTGGCGGGTGAAGCAGCGATGCTGGATTTGCTGCCCGTGTCTCGTTGCCTGCCCCGGGTGTAGGCACAGGCTCTACGTGCTGCCTGTCACCCTTTCCATACGAGCAAAACATACGTGCCATAGGCTCTGTCCTGCAGCCTGCCCCAGGCAAGGAGACCCCGAGACCCCCGCGTGTGGCTCCTGGGGAGGGGGAGAAGTGCAGCCATCCCCCTGGTGGTTAGGGGTGCAGCCGAGACCCGGCCAACCTGATGTATCACATCTTGCTTAATTTACACCTCTGCTAAAGGTACCTTATTAGAGCTGTGGTAATGGTGGCAATAGTCCCCGAGTCCTGCAGGAAGGTCTCCCGTGAGTTAGGACAAACCTGCTCTCGCCTTCAGTGCACCGAGACTGTAACGCTGGAGATAAATACCCTGTGGAGCAGCAGGCCATTCTCGGTATTTCTTTTTTCCCCATGTTAGTTTTGCGCACTGGTGACATTTATAATTTAACAGATGCTTTTGTGATGCTTCTGTGTCCACCTTGAGCCCACCCTGCAGAATCCAGCCCATGAACTGGGGTATTTATTTCTCCAGCCAGTGACCCTTTTTTTTAAGCACCCTGGAGAACCCAGACCTGCAGCACTTAGCACTGCTTTCTCCCCTGGTCCTAGATTTTGCTGGGGTGCTCTGGGTTGCCAGCCGGGTATTCAACCTGTACAGAGGAAGAATTCAATGCTGGGTCTTTATTAAACATTGTCATTTATTTTGATTACAGATAGCTCCTCTATTTCAAACAGACCAGTTTATTTGCTGCGAAGTTGTTTTCATGCCTGTTGGAAAGAGTTAGCATTAAAAAAAAGGAAAAAGGCTTGGATACATGCAAATCATACTGAATGTTGCCAAATGTATTAAAACGAGTAGCAGAGTTTCTTCTAAGTTATCTACTTGCGTATGGAGGAGAAACAACCACCAACAGTGTGAAGCCCCTCTGGAAAAAGCTTCCCGGTGCAGTGATGTTAAATGAACAGAGCCAAAGAGACGACCAAAAGTCTGACTGTGTTTGCACCCAGAAAAAGCAAAGCTGTGAGCCAGGAAAGCGATGCCGTAAAGCTGGTCAGGGGAAGGGCTTTGAACAGATAGAAAAGGGCTCCCTCTTAGCAAAGGGAGTCATGTCTGGTCCTTTGAACGTAAGGGGGAGGAAGCCTTTCACACTTTGCTGCCCTCCCTTGGCTTTAGGATCGAATGAAATTCTGGTTCAAAAGCCAAAGTGCATGTTCCAGCGCTGCTGCTCTGGGGTGATCCATTTTCCATCAAAAATAAAACAAAATCAAAACCAAACCAACATTTTAGAAACAAAGCACTTCTGGTCTGGGGTGGCAATGGACACAGCCAAGTGACCCAACAGCCCTTCTGAGGCTTTAAATCTCCAGCTGGCTGAGTCCGCCCAGCCCTCAGTGGCAGTGATACAGCGATGAACCCCAGGATTATTTTTGCTCTTATAAACCTTCAGGATTGTGGTCTCTTTTGTCAGCAAGAGCAATCAGCCTGAGCTGAACCCCAGCTCCAGATTTTGCAGATTACTCCCCAAAATGGACCAAATACCCACTCCCAGCGCTGCTGCTGCAAGCTCCAGGTACCACATTAAAAGCTCTGGAGTTATTACAGCAGCACGGCTGGTGGGAAACTGGATCTTACATCTGAATAAATACTAGGCAGGCACAAATGCCAGCCCCTTTTCGGTAAGGCTGGAGGGCGAGAGTGGTGTCCAGGCATGCTGCGGGCTGGGATTTAGCTCCGCACCAGGAAAGCGAAGCTCTCCCTTCGGGCTGGCTTATGCTGTGAAGAGAAACGCCCCGGTCAGACGTTTGTTGCATCTCGGCAGCAACTCCTGAAGTCAGGCCTGGAAAGGATTGAAGGTTTGCCTCAGCAGCAGTCCTCTTTGGGGTGACTGCTGCCTGCCCATCACGCGTGGGAGCGCAGCTGGGGTCTGGCTAGATCCAGCGCTAAGGAAAGGGAGCCCTTCCCTGCAAAGTCTGGGCACCTTTCTGCTCCCCTTTTGTGCTTTTCTAAGGGCCTTGTATTACACCACCTTGGAGATGCAGTTTTGAGAGGTTAAAAAGCATAGCACATCACTAATGTTTAAAAATACCTGGCCAGCTTTTATAAAATACAAATATTCAACACAATCACCTTTATACGTTCTTTGAAAAGAAAAAAGTTGACATTCATTGTACGCGAGGAAGGCAGCAGCCTGGACTCCCAAAGCATCCCATTGTGTGAACTGACCCTCTGCCAGGACCTCCAATGCCGAGGTCTTGGTTTTAGGTCATCCTTGCTCAATGCGCCCACCCAAGAGCCACGGAGCCAGACATCATGTCTGCGGTGTCGCAGCACCTTGCTCTGCGTTGGGGAGCTCCCCAGCCTCGACTGTTCTGTCTGGCTGCTGCAAGCCTATGTTGTCAGTCTTGCCTGGTCCAGCTTGCAGGTCCTCCTGGCTCTCGGCCAGGCCGTCTTGGCTCTCCAAATCGCTTACCTGACCCTCACCGAACTCCAGAATGGTTGGCAAGTTGCCTTGCTTTGGGCATCGTCTCTTTAGGCTGACCAAGAAAGGCTGTGGCAAGGAGAATATGTCCACGTTGTTGCCAAGGTCGATCCAGGTGACGCTGGGGAACTTCTTGGGGTCCTTCAGAGTTTCGGTGAGGTCCCGTAGGATGGCTTTGGTGAGCCGGTTGCCGTTGAGGGAGAGGGTGGTGAGGTGGGGCAGCACGCAGAGCACCGGCAGCAGCTGCAGCAGCATGTCGTCCGTCAGCTCCGTGAAGCACAGCTCCACCGTGTCGATGTGCTCCGAGCTGTGCTGGAGGTAGGACGTGATGCGGTCCAAGTCTTTCAGTGTCAGCGGGATGCCCGACAAGTCCACTGTGTTGTCCTGAGGCTTCCCCATCAGGACAGCTTTCAAGCTGCAGGGAAATAAAAGGAGAGGCACGTTAATGTGGGGTCATGCCTCTGCTTGGTGGCATCACTCTGGGCTCCCTGGCTACTCTCAGAGCGGGCAAGAACATGACTCGTTTAGGTAGGATGTTCAACTGCGGCTAACCATCTCTTCTGTAGGGGCCAGGAGTGTGTCTGCGCAGCTGGGGGGCAGAGAGACGTTTCAAGGCTGTTTGTTGACAGAAGAGGACTAGAAGCAAGGAGACCATATTCAAAAACCATCATTCAGAAAGAGTCCAGCGTTCTTTTCTACAGCCACTGCAAAACTCTGGAATAAAGAGGCTATCTGTTGCTTTTAAAGGTGCAAGAAAGGGTGAGGAAGCCCTTGATTAGATGGACAGGAATTGTTGGTGCTGGTGTAACACTTCTCACACCGCTGACTGTGAAGCTATTTGAGCAGGAAGCCTCATGTTTGTCCTCTCAGCTGTACAGGTGGGAAACTGAGACCCCAAGTCAGAATGGCTTTAGCCCAAGACAGCAAATGTAGGATAGACACCTCCAGGGCTGGGTGATTTGATTTGATCTAGTATTTCCTGTGTGTTAGACCTAATACGTCTCTTCAGTCTAGCTGCCAAGTTGATGAGCACCACGGAGAAATCCTTAGATAAATAAATAAATTCTTACAAAGGCCCTACAGTCTCATTAGCATGAGCTAGACTGGAGTTTCACAGGTCGATATATCTTCTAAAGCAAATCAAAGAACAGATCTACAGTGAGGACCTGTCAGCAGACTAGTGCTGCTGAGGACTTTTTGCTAATGAATTATTCTGAGTGAATTAGGAGGTGGAAGGAGCCTCGTGCACGCTAATTGCTCACGTCAGCTTGGTGAGCTCACGGCTCATGTGCTGCAGTGGCACATGTGCTACCTTCATGCCAAACCAGCCAGCTGCAGAAGTGCTTTTGCCTTTCCTTACAGCCTGAGCCGGGATCGGTTCTGCCCAGCACCTGTTGGTTTTTCTAGCTGAAAATGCAAACCAGTGCTAGCTCTGCTTCTTAGCTGCCGAGCCCTGCCCACCGCCGAGCGAGCCCACCACCTCTGCGGCACCGATGCCCAAGTGCATCCGCTCCAGCGCCGGTGCACCTGCTTTGAAATTTGTCTTGCACAACACAGTGAGATGTTTTACGGCTAGTCCCACAACAGGCGCCACAAGCTGTGCCCTGATTGTGGTCTGGGGGTGGATGCAGGCAGCTGGTAAGTGCTGGGCTTTTCTCCTGGGGAGTTACAGAAGCAACACAGCTAAAGAGTTGTAATTTCTGCTGAGCTTTAACTCGTAAATAATGCACGTAAACAGACAACCTTGCAAGGTGTTGTGAACCCCCCACTAGACTTCGGGGGCCTAACTTAGAACAGAGGCAGGGTGGAGGGCAGTGAAGGTTATTTGTAAGCACCAAAGCGTTTTATTGTTGACTGATCAATACCCGTGTTCACCACTGGGGTATGAGGAGTTTGCCACGGCCACTTGAGGTACTGGAGACCTGCAAGCCAAGGAGGAGAGAAATTCCTGTGGTTCCTACGGAAATAAACCCCCAAAAAATGCATGGGCATGTGTACTTTCCAAAATCATCATCACCAGAATATCCTTCCTAAATAATCACAGAAAGGCTGACATTGCTACAACCTACAGTTAAGGCGTTCGCCCCAAGCCAGCATGTCGCGCGCTGTTAAGAGCGAGCCAGGGAGAGCAGAAAGCCTGGCCCAGCCCAGCAGCAGGGGGGGTACGAGCCCCCCCGCCCCGTGAAGAATGGCATGTGCATGAGCTAAAAGTGCTCTGGTTTGACTGACCATCCGTAGTCATCAGGAGCGCAGTAAGATCTGGGAGCACGAGGGTTGCACGAGGTATTGTGAACGCATGGAGGATGATCTGCCAAGCGTATCTGCTCTGCCAAGAGTACGGCGGTATTGCAGTACTGTAATGTCTGTCACAGCCCTGTGGAATATTGCCTGCCTGCCTTTGAGTCAGCAGGCAGTGACTTCCAGGTGACCGCAGGAGGCCACCTTGTTTGGTGGGGCAGTGCAGCTGATGCACTCGGCAAGGTAGCTAGCTTAACAGGATCCACGGTGGTTTTAGCAGCAAATACAGAGCAAGCTGTGGCAGGGCTGCCCTGATGTCCTGCACGTGCACTGGTTGAGAAGGCAACTGCATTTGCACTTGGGGTTAAGCTGTTGGCCAGATAATGTCATGCTGTGGAGGACCTGGGGCCAAGATGCTGCTCTGCTGTCTCCTCTGGGCATGGGTTTTTTCCAAGCTGCCCACGAGAGCTCATTGCCTAGAGGCTGCTATTTCAAACAAGGGGAAAAAATGGGAGCTTTACTCCAAAGGCCCATAGGTTGCGTGCCAGTTGACAAGAGTCTCCAGATCCAGAGCTGCTCTTCTGCTCTCTCGAACGGCACAAAGGCCGTGTACCGAGTGCCCATGGCCACAGGTTGGCTATGGAGACCTGGCTATGACCCAGCTGAGCCGGGATGAGAGCAGGCAAACTCCTGGGTGCGGTTTTTAGACCAGAAACATCTCACAAATCCCAAATAGGTTGTGATGGGGAGGCTGGGAGGGGTGAAAGATCTCTTTTAGAGTTCCCTTGGTGATGCTGGATTATGCTCCATGGTCTGTTTAGCACTACTTTGTTCTTACTCCTCCTTTGAAGAGCTTATTACAAGCAAAAAAAATGGATGCAGATAAGCACTGGGATTAAAGTCAGCTTCCATCTAGAGGCTTGGCTGAACACTAGGAAAACAAGCTCTCTTCCCACTTTCAATTTGCACTTAAGCCTTGGCTTTCTGATATTGCTCTGTGGCAGAAAGGGAGGTAATTTCACAGAGCCCCCTCAGCTAGGGCAGGTACAGAAATTGGATCTGGATGCAACAACTGTGCAAAAGGCCTTGATCATCAGCTGGCTCTCGGATCACAGCCATTTCACGTGAACTATTTGTTTCCAGGGCACACCCCATAGGAAAGAACTAAATTTGGTTTTGTTATTTGTGGTTCCCTACGCCTTTACAGGCTCACGTGGCCCCGTGCAACCCTCCCGCTCTAACAGAAAGGGACCTGCTTGTTCCGCGAGCAAAATGACTGAATTTCTGCTAAACTGGGCCATGCAATGTTGAGCATAGCCTTAACATTGTTAAGCAAGACCTTAAGGTCTCCTTAAGGAAGTGAATTCCCCCCTTGCTCTTCATGCCCCAGAAACCACTCAGCTGCTCAAGGATTTTATGTTTGACGAAAGGAGCTTGTCCTGCCTGTGGTCGCTGCTGCTGGGGGGACGTTGCTGTGGGCTGGAGCAGACTCGAGCCAGGCAGGAGGGGAGCGACCAGGACGGGCATTGCAGGATCTAGGAAGACAGCGAGTCTTCCCAAAAAGTGCTTGAATGGCACTGGCCCAAGTGGCAGCTGCATGAATTAATTTCTTGTCTTCACAAACATGCGTTTGTGCAGCAGTTGGCCGATTTCTTTACCACCATTAAGAAGAGTGATTTACTTCTTATTAACCTTCTAATTCTAAGTACCCAGGAGACCTGAGGGTAATTTTGATCCATCATCCTGGCTGCAGCCCTGGCATAAAGAAAGCGTTGGGGTACGGCATCGGGTGAGCGAGCCAGGGCAGCTCAGCAAGCATTCTCTGCTGTGACCACGCTCGTGCCACAGGCCGGGGCAGGCCCTGGGCTGTGGGGACGCATCACTGCGCAGCAAACCCAGCGGACCCTGATAGGAAGCCACGGGAGAAGGGGAAGAAGGACAAACATCGGGGATATCTTGCAGAAATATCACCTGTTTCTTAATTTGACACGTAGCCCTACCTGCAAGGCTGTGCCAGATCACGAGAAACATCTTGTCCATTGGTGGGGGGACAAAAAAAATCCATAATGGAGCCCCAAGAATAGAAATCGGGAGAAAAGGGACATATCCAGCACAGTTAGGTAGGACTCCGAGGAGACGGGTGATCGCAGGAGGGCCAAGATCTACAGGAGCAAAACCAAAACAGCTGGAGGCAGAGGGAAAGCCATTTCCTTCTGCGTACGGACGGCATCAGGAGCAGAGAAACCAGTGAGCGGCAGCATGCTGGGATTTTACGGGTGTATTATTTATTTAATAAGTGGTTTCGTTCTCCAGCTCGGATGAAATCCAGGAGAGTCGCTCCTCTGGCTTTGCAGCAACAGCTTTAGCCGATACAAACTGAAGCCCTCGCAGAGCCCCTGCGGGGTCCTACGCAGCCGAGTGGGATTTTTTTGGGTTAAAACACAGCATTCCTACATGGGCACGGGCAATCCAGTGGGAACCATGGGCACAGCTGGGTGCTCCAAGTCCATGCGCTTCCTTCTGGCTTCCTAGCAAGAGAGTTGTGAGCTGACGGAACCAAGCCAGCCTGATGGATGAGCCGCCCTTTGCGAAGCGTTTTTACTGTGTGCTAAGTGGGCTGGGGCTTTACCAATAAACAGAAGCCCCAGCCTATAATCACCCACAGCAGGCTCTGAACCTGTGATTTAGGCCCATTCAAAGGCACACAAATCTGATTAGAAACCTTTTTTTTTTTTTTTAAACGACTCTTGGCTCATTAAGCGTGTGCCTGTGACTTATTGCACACATCAGCCAGCAGTCGGGTTGGGGGTGGGAAGAAAGCTAATGAGAACTGCTGGTACCATTTATTATTTTCTGCATGTTTCAGTTGCTGGTTTGCCTTGGGAAAGATTATTCATGCAGGCTGCTGAGCAAAAGGCTGGCCAGCCACTTTCTATACTTTTTAAATCTTTTTTTAAATTTCGGTGCCTTGGTGCAATTAGCACTTTCCCACCTGGGCGCCTCTCAGCCGTAAGACGCAGTGACGCTGGGGACGCATCTGCTGCACCCCTCTGCATCACCGTGAAACTAAATGTGTCACCAAACTTGCACTGCAGAGTGGGGAGGGGCACGATGGCTAATGCTGCTGGTTATCGAATTTATTCCAGACTGCGAGCTGGGCTGTGCAAAGGGGCTGGAGGAAGGGTCAGAGCTTGGGCTTACGCCCTCATCCCCTTCCCCTGCCATCAGCAGTGAGCCTGGCTTTGCAAGAGGGCAAAGGCTCACTCCGGTAGCTCAGGCTGCTCAGTCTAAGCCAGGGCAGTTACTGACTTGGTCTTTGGTTTTCATGTAGGTGCAGCTGTAGGCAAATAGCTACGCAGACCAAAACCAGCCGGAGAAAAGTTATGCCAATGAAATGATGCAAATCCCCTTTGCCTTAGGCGAGATCCTGAGCTGCTCTTCCACAGGAATGTGTTTTAAATCAAAATTGCCAGGCTGAATCTAAGCTTCATTCATCCAAAGAGTTGGGACCTCACTTTAACAGTGTTAGGATAGTCTTAAAGCTTATTTAACTGAGAAAATAGCTCGGAATTTCAAAGAGCAAACAGCTCTGGAAGCTCTGGTACAAATAACTTACCGCGGCAGTCCTTGAGCACACCTCGGTAGCAGGAGAACAAGAGGGATTATATTTTTTTTTAAGTTACAAAACTACTGATGTTTTTCCTTGTATAATACAGGAGGTTTGGTTGGGGTTTTGGTTTTTTTTTTGGTTTGGTTTTGTTTTCTGGTTTTTGTTTTTGTTTTCTTTTACGGCAAGACAGATCATACAGTGCAAAAACTATTACCAAAGGATCTGGTGCCAAGCTCCAGTGGGTACGTCTCGCTACATTCTCCTGTGCCTTGGGGACCCATTTCACTGCTGCATTGGCCCTTCTGTCAGCCACAGTTGATGGTTTGCTGGGTTAGCTGGAGCCTCACACACACACCTCTCCAGTAATTTAGCAGGATCGTTACTTATCCCTTACAAGGTCTCATTTAACCTGTATGTGGGCAGGAAGACAGCTGTGACATGGTCCTATGCCGGTAATTTTCTGGCAGCACTAGGAAAGAAAACAATGGAATAGTATATTTATTATTAAAAAAAAAATTGATGCTCATATGTTGGCAGCTACTTCTCTCTCACAGGTACCACCGCATCATTTTTTGGAAGCAGCCCTGGTGAGTGAGATGTAGTGAGGCTGGGGCCAGGGCGATGCCTCGGTAACCAGCTCTTCCCAGCTAAAAAACCTAAATTACTCTTGTCTTGCAGTCTTTGAGCACCAAAGCTGGTTACAGCGGGATCTCACTGTCAAATAAAGCGTGCAGTATCCCTGTGAAGAAGTGATAACCATTTAAAAGCATGGCTAAAATAAGCATTCAGGGGTTGATCCTTGTATTATCCAGCATGGAAATCCCCTGCATGGAGCGATGCTGCCCGCTCCCCTTCATGTAACTTGTTGTGGGATTTCTAGTGTGGCTTTAATTTAGCAAAACCAAGAAGATAACAAAGGGGGGATGGGGATAACTTAAGGGCAGCTCTTTTTTTGGGTTTTTTTTTTGAGCTGCTTTCAATATTGCTTCACATTGGGGTTTTTCCTTGGAGTATGCATACGACTTCTGCCAGCAAGTAAAAGAGAATTTCTCACTAGGGCTCTATCCTTTTCCCCATGCAAGGGATTTAGCTGATACCTACTGAAACGGATTGATTCTCTTGTACAAATAGCCTTTTCACCCTGAAGATCTGCGGTCTGTATCAAAGGCAGAGGACCTCTCCCAGCTCACGGGGTCGGAGCAGCCCGGTGCTCGTGCTAGGGGATGGCTCGCTGTTCTGCAGCAGCCTACGCTCAACCTGTCCCTCGGGAAACAAACAAACAAACCCCAAACATGATTTAATAAAAATAGTTCTGTGGATATTCTGAACCGTCTCATGGAAATGAGGAGGATATTATGTTAACAAACAGCTGTAAAAACTTCTGTCCCTGCCATGAAGTTTGCCACGGAATGGCCCCAGATCTCTGTAGGAAGATCTTACCATTAAAAAAAACCCCACGAGCTTCAGTGGGGGATCAGTTACACCCACTTGGTCCCATCCTCACATTTATGAGGATATTCCATAAAGGAAGACACAGATATTTTTTTTTTTTTTTCTCAGCTGGAAACAGTATATGGGGGTTTTGACCAATGTACTGATAGGACTGGCTATACGACCACGTCTAAACCCTGCTAATGCTTTGGCAGGATGCTGATTTATACACACTTATGCTGAACTGAAAGCTCTTTTGCATACAGCATTGAATCAGACCAGAAAATGTTCACATGAACAAGAATATTGATGTTTAGATCAAAGAGCACTAAAAGAAAGGGATTTCCTCTTGATTTAAATTCATGGCATTTCTCTAAAACACCACACAAATGAAAGTAGAACTGGGCTTTGAGCCACTTCCTCGGAGGGCAAAGGAATAGCTCAAGAAAAATGAAGAAGAGGCAGCCCCATAGGGTGAAGAGCTACGGTACAAAATTTATGTGATATCACCGGTGAGAAAACTATTTATGAACTATGCCAGCAAAAAATTATTGACCATAATGACCACTAGGAAAAAGGTAAAGTCGTGAGATAAAAGACTTGTCCTGAAATGCTAGTGGTATCAAAGATAAGTATTAAAGAGCTTTTTCAAAGCCCCTACTCCTGCTTCTAATGATGACAGTCAAACACTGGAACAGGTATTTCGGAAATGGAGGGAAGGAAGACAAACAAATGCACGTTCTCTGTTAGTAACAAGCTGACAAAAGGGCTAAGCTCCCCCAGCCCCAAAGGAGGAACAGAGCCAAGAAAAGATAATTATTTAACTTAAATGAGGACTGTGACTGAAGTGTATATAATATCTTACCTATTATATATATAATGTATCTATAATAGCAATGGTGACTAAAACAAGAGATGATGAGAATAGACTGCTCTTTGTCTGTCTTAATGCATGAGCCGAGGGACACCCACTGGCCCTGAAAGACTAAACTCCCAGTGGATAAAAGGATGGAGTGTGTACACAGAGCTCAAATTAACCCCCCAGCTTCAGCCACGGGATGTCACCGAGATCAAGGGCTTTGTGGGAGGTCCAAAGCAGACACGGCACTGCTGTGGCTGAAAACATCAAAAGTCACGTTAGGATTTTTGGGGAAAAAGAAAAAAAAAAGGCTAGGTCTATGTCTTGGAGTATAATCGTAGAAATGCTGTAATTTGCCAACGTGGGGCCCTTTTGCTTCATCACCGGGAGCCTGGACGAGGGTGGATGGTTTGAGCCCAAGTGAGCAGCCTGTTGCTGACCAGCAACAGCCGTGAGACCCCGAAACGCTGGTCCAAAGGCTAAGTCAGGAGGCTGGGGGCGGGGAGGGATATAAAAATAGACACGCATGTGCCTGTGTATGTGTGTTCTGCAGTTGCTCCTTATTTAAACTAGGGAGAGGCATTACAGCCCAAGAGCAAAACTGCTTGTACTTAGACTAGCAGCAAGGAAAGGACTGGATTTCCCAAGTTAAGTTAAAAAAAAAATCCTTCTAACAGGTTTGTGATGCTGCCTGGTTGAATACTTTCCGTTTTCTTTTCTTTTCTTTTTTTTTTTTTTTTTTTTTTTAAAAAAACCCAACCCCAACACTCATTACAACGAAAGATGAAATCCAAAAGTAACGTAGACAGCGCCCAGATCAGACCTGGAGTTGCCAAATTCTCCAAAATTCGGAGACATGCGCTTCCTACGTTGGACCACCACCGCTCACGCTCACCTTTTACATCGTTCCGAAGTTCCACTTGTCAACGCTTCCGAGCGCGCGCGCGCCCTGTTGTGATTAGTCATTACCTGGTTTAGCTTCTTGTTTGCTGCCACAGAAAGGTTTAGAGGTTTATTAACAGCGTAGGTTAAAGTCTCTGTTTTTCACCTCCTTTACAAATGAATAGCTCGGAAAGATTTCGCTCCTCTCCTTAGAGGCGTTCAGCATAAAGAGGATTTTTAAATCTATAAATATGTAACGTTAAAGCCCCTTTAGAGCTTACCAATAAACACATAAGGAATTCCTAAGTGTTCACTGTTAAGAGGGAAAGTACCAGTGAGGATTAGTTATTTTGGTCTCTTCCTGTTCCAAGAGCCCTCCCAGTTTTGCTAAGGTTTGCAGTTTCCACGTGATAAAGTCTAGACATCCCTGTTGCCACCTGCCCTCCCCTACCGTCAGAATCCCAGACGGCTCCTCCAGCGAGTGGCAGCTGATCTGGGGGGTAGGAAGGGCAGATCACTCAGCCTGGGGCTCATCATCTGGGGGCTTTGCTCCTAATTTTGGCCCTGATGTGTGACATCAAAATTAACTTTATCTGTAGAAATAATTGTGGCTGCTGGGAATGCCTTGTGGGAATCACATCCCCGAACATCCCTGAACGGGACCTCCTATTGCCGCTGCAGGCCCCAACACTGGGCTACTTCTAGGACCCAGCACAGCATTTTTTAAGCATCTTGTTAAGCACATACCTGGACGGAACGCTAAAATTTTCTCTTAACCTTCCTCTTGCAGCAGCATCGCCAGCACTGCATGCTGCTGGCTGCTGCGCGCGTGCCGCTTGCAGCAGTACCTCCTCTGCATGCCCGAGTGCACGGGCTGCTCCAGGAATAGCTCTTTGTTTACACGCCTTTCCCTTCCAAATCCCACTGAATTTTCTTTGGCTCCACACCAAGCTACACAGGCCTGTTCCTCCCCTATTCCAGGCACAAAGCTTGGTAAATGCATGGGGAATTTCATGGGAAGAGTAAATTCTGTGCACCCAAGAGCATCCCCTGCACCAGGAGAACCGACATGGGTCTTGTGGCTTCAGGCACAGCGTTGTAGTGGAAGGACCGCTGGCATCAGAAAGATGTTGATCGATAGATCCACGGTGAGATAAAGTCAAGCATCATTGATTTATATTTCTTTACTAAATTACTTCATGCCTATGTAATGTCTCCACGAACACGTATTAAATTCTAAATGCTTGTGATGATACAAATAACAAGAAAAAGTAACGTTTGTTCCTGGATGAGCGCTGACCACGTCCATCGGCCCCCGCTCCTTCACCTCGAGCCGTCTGATGAAGAGCCATCCGTCACCCAGCCCTCGGCGCCAGCTCAGCGTCCCAGGCGGGTCGGGAGGGACGCGGCGCGCACAGCACCTGGCAGGGGACAGGACGCCGCTGTCTGGTCCCCGGTGTGCGGAAGGGGCGAGACGTCACCGTGACGCCCATCAGGTGTCCGCTGGGTGCGGAGTTACCGGCCAGCTGACGGCTTTGGACACCTGCGCTCGGACGCTGAAGGCCCGGATACGGCTCTAAACACACCTAATGTTTAAAATAATGCGCGCGTGGGGAAAGGAACCTGATGGTTTGGGTGCAGCATCTCTTTGGGGACAAACAGAAGCCAGCGGAGAAGAAACACAGAAGAGACTCTGTTTGGGGCCGGGCGGATTAATTTGCTTTAACACCTCCCACAATGCCTCTAACGCCACCCAGAGCATCTTTCTGAGGAAGGGAAGTAAAGGACAGGAATTTTCTTTGCATTAAGCATTTTGGCAATGTGATATTTAGTCCCTTTCTAAGGCTGATGTGCCTCAATCTTGTGCTAGCGCAGAAGAGGAAGGAAACCAAGGGGAAGGAAGGTCAGGCAGCTCGGGCAAGGCCGGGCCTGGCTCATGGGCACGTGGACTGCAGGAGGTGCCAAGAGCGCACTGATGCTGGAAGCTGAGGAGAAAAATATCGATATACAAAAAAAGGAATTGGACACCTTGAACAAGTTATGGAAATGAATTTAAAAGGGGAAAAAACGTGCAATGCTTTTTGTTTTCAGTCCAAACCACATAAATTTGACCCAGTAGCATTGGCCAAGTGGAGGTCACCCATCTGTTACCTGGGGACTCAAGGGAAGCCCGTCTGGGTCCAACACTGGGGCTCGCGCCCCGGCTGCTGGGGCAGCAGCTGCACCTGGTGGGTAGTTGGTGACCTCTGATGGGGCCCCACGACGGCAACCCCTAGAGAAGGCCCGGGGCAAGGTTAGAGCAACCCAAACATCTGAGATGGACCACAACAGCACCCACACCTTCTCATGGCCGAGCTCCACCAGCAAACCGCTCTTCCCTGCGGCTTGCGCCAGTCTACAGCTGCGAGATTACTGCTGTGTCATAATCTCCTGGCAAATCCGTGCTGTTTGGTAAAAGGACCCAATTAAACCTTTAAAAGCAACAATGAAGTACTGTTATCCAAAGAAGCAACTTGATAAATATCTCCAGTAGGGATAATTGAGCAGAACTGCTCTCGTTTGCGCGCTGCACAGCCAGCTCTTCATGGTCCAGAGCCGAGGAGCCTGGATTCAGATATTTAGTGAAGCGATGGTTTTTTGCTCTGTATGAGAACCACCATTTATGTGTTACAGGAACAGTGATTTTTACCAACTTGTTTTTAATTTCCTGCTAAACAAAATTCTAAAAACAGGCATTTGGGATCCATCAAAATGCTCTGCTATAATTTCAACTCTATTTAATGTATTGTAAAAAATTGCAAATATTCTGCTGTTGGAGCACTCCGTTTTTCTTTCATCATCCTCCCCAAAATGAAATGTATTTATATACTTCTTCCTATGATACATTTTGCTCTTAAGAAACCTGCATTTTCCTATAGAGAAACTGTGCTAGAATATTTCCAATGAACTCCACTCCAACGTAATAAGAAACTGCAGCTTATGCCCCATTAATAACATGCATTTGCAGAGAAGGCAATTTGCACGAGTGCCAACAGAAAAACAATCAAGAATTTAAAAGAAAACAACGTGTTGGGATTGTCGCTTCTGTAAATGACCTCTTAGAAGAGAACTGGATCAGAATAAGAAATTGTTCAAGTTTGCATTATAGCAAATAATAGTTCGCAATAAAATAAACAACGTTGTCTTTAAATTCTAACACAGGAGAAAAAAAAAAGCTGAAAAGACTCTTGGGAAGGGATTTTTATGATTGAGTACATAAAAAATACCCAAGTAACTATTGGCTTTACATGAGCGACTCCCCACTAGAGGGAAAGGAAGCTGATGTGCTCTGGTTTGACTGGGAGAAGGACCTTTGGCTTGAGTTGTAGCCCTCAGCGTCCAAAGGGAAGAGGCCATAGGAAGAGAAATCACTAGTAAATCGCTCACGAAAACATACAATTTGCTGCCAATATGGTTAAACCAGTTCCAAACAGGTGAGTTGAAAGGAAGAGGAGGAAAAAGGAAAGAAGGGGGGCAAGAGGACGGGGCTGCGACGGTGAGGGGTGGGAGACCCGTAGGGATGGACGGAGCACGGCAAGGCAGTGCTGGCCGGGGCGCCAGACCCTTCTGCAAAACCAGGATGGATGGTTGCTTGAAGTCCTTCATTTCAGCCTCTGCGTTCGCTTTCGTTCCCGCTTTGTCTCATCGTTGCAAGGAACGACCTCGCAAGCAGGCTGGATGTGACCCCCAACGCGAGGTGGAGAGCGGGGCTGCGCCCTCTCTGTGCCCCTCACCGCAAGTTGTAGAGAAAAAGAAATGAGTTTTGACACATCTTGTCTATCTGCAGATGAAAGGGGCTGTTGTTAATTATCTCCATCCCCTTCCCGGGCCCGGGGAGCTTTGGGGTGGGGGACACGCACACAGGCAGGCAGGGCGGCTTGAGAGGCATCGGCTCCGGTTCACTTCTGCCCACCAAACTCCCCTCCCAGCCCTCAAACGTGGCCCTGGTGCTACCAAACAGCAAAAGAAAAGCTTGTAGAGAACCGCACATACCAAACCGAACAGGCTGTTGCTGAAGGTTTGAGGTTCACGCTCTGTAGACGCTGTTTGCGTTTCCTGTTCCTTGAAATAAGCTGAATTCCATTAATACGAAGTGGAAGAGAACAGGATTTTTGCTGGGGGAGATGAGGGGAGAGAAGCTTCAACGCTGATCCTCCAGCCCAGTTTTCTCATCAGAAACTAGACCAAAGAAGAAAAAAAAAACCCCTCTCCCAACTGCTCTTCCTGCAATTAGGGAGTGATCAGCTGCCAAAGTGTGTGCCTGGGGCTTCGCTTTCCCTAAACTGTTTATTTTATTGGAGCACAGATCACATTTGGAAGAGTTTAGGCAGGCAGAGGTCCCCTGGTGCCGGTGCTGCTCTGACGAGAGCCAGAGCACGAGACGCAGCTGCCAGCCTGGCTCCCAGCGCCCTGCTTGTCCCTCGCGCCGCTGGGGAAGGCGTTTCCACCAGGGCCAGGAGCTGATACCACCCCTTGGTTTCCCCCTGTCCCCTCGATCCTTGGCACATCTTCCTTTCCAAGCCAAACCCCTGCCCTTCCTGCCACCGTCCCAGCACCTCTGGGGTCCAAAGAGAGGGTCTGAATCCTTGCGCGGGTCCTGATGCACCCGCAGGTTGATCAAAGGGAAAGCACCTACTTCTGTTTCAGCCTGACCGCGGACGCGTTTCAGACAGCTGGTTTTTAGGGGGACACGCACCGCTTCGCCCACCCAGGGCGGAGGAGAGCCAAGCCTGCAGCCGCCCCACAGCTACGGGGCTGGTGCCCTCCAAACACGCCTGCCAGGGACCGGGAACGGGGAGAGCCCCAGCCCTCATTGCAAGCACCCCGCCGACAGACCACAGGTCACCCCGGCGCGTACGTCGGCAGGGGCTACGCAGCGAGAAGGTCTCGGTTGCAGGAGTAACCGGCTGCCAAATGAAGAGGAGACGGGCAAACCGAGACAGCCAGGCTGAATGCCTTTCACGGGATGTTTGGCCTTGCTATCGGTTTTTAACTGTAATTTGCACATCCATCAAGCCAAAAACGTTCTGTTCTGCGTGATTTTCAAGAAGCAGACGTTCCGCTGGCCAAGAAAGCCCTTGCACTGTCACTGTCCTGTTTCCCTGCAGGGGCGTACGATACTCACACGATACTCACACGATACTCACGGAGGGATGAGACCCCTGGGGATTAGGCAGTGTTAAGCTAATGAGACTTGACCGGTGTGTGACTGCTCCCTTGAGTCCGCCCCGGCCGGGAGATGCAATCTGCTTTACATGAACGTGCACAGAAAGCAGCGGGTCCCCCTCAGCCCAGCAGAACAGAGTGACCATTGTAACCTCAGCTTCCATCAAACGAGGAATAACAGCACACGACCTGATCCACTGCTAATTCCCTGCTCATGTCTTCAAGAGAAAAAGGGATGGTTTTTGTAGCTCTTTCAAATTCTGTTCCAAGGAGAATATTTAACAGTCCTCCTGTCCTCCTCTCTTTGTAAGTGCATCCAAAAGTTGCTCACTGGAGCGGGGCGTTGAACCTGCTTTATTTGTACCCTATGCGTCCCTTTCCTGTCGGGCACGGTTCCTCGTGCAGCTTTGCTACCTGCTCACAAAGCTGCTCCATTTTAACGGACCCCTTTCACGAGCCCGGGGTCAGCAGAAAGCAGCCGCTACCGTTTCTGGGGCTGCAAAGCCAACCAAAAGAAAACAGGCACCAGCAAATGTCTTTAACTGCCCAAAGAAAACCCGTCTTCCCCCAGCGCTTCATTGCTTTTGGCAGATTAATTCCCCACTAATGGTGGGGATTTCAGCATTCATCTCCCCTGAAAAGGTGAAAACTGAGCGAATCGCAGAGGTGAAGCTGCCTGCCAAGACTGCCTTTCAGCTGGCTATAACAGAAAAGTCACTCGATATGCTGCTCCTTACGGCAGAACATCGCCGCTGCCCAGCTCCCCGAGGCCCTGCAGCGCTGCACATGCTGCCGGACAAGCAGGAAAACCACAAAAACCTTCCCGACTTTTCCCTGGCTGGCTGCGTAACCTACCTGCTTTTCCGCTAAAGACAGGCCCCGTTAGCAGTTGTATCAATAAAACTACAAATCAATCACCCTCTGCCATTCAGCTTTCTGAGCACAAACTTTTTGTCCTCTTCTCTGCTGTCCGTAACCGTCGGTGACGGCGTTTCGTGTCGCTGGGCTCGCAGCTGGCTATTAGAGGGGAAAGGAGCGGTGCTGGAGAGATCAGCCCGACAACAAATCTTCCCAAGGTAAGTAATTTGTCCATATTATGTGAACACACATATATTTTTTTTCCCCAAGTCTCCAACTCATCACCTTTGGGATAACGAGCCCCATTTTAGCACTCAGTGGCCAGCACGACCCAACAGCTGATGAAGCTGCAGAATGCAGGAGAGGACTCGCTCCAAATGGGCATCCGTCTTAGCCAAGGCGCTGCTGAGGAATAACCCTCATCCCCACCAGCAAGGTGAGAAGTGACCTTCACGAGAGACTGCGCACGCAGGGAGGCCAGCACACGAGGATGGCTTCCTCCCAAAACGCCCCCAGCTCCCCAGTCCGGTGCTAACCCTGGACAAGGGGAGGGTGAAACACCTGGAAGAACATATTGCCACCCTGGGCTACACGTTGCTAGACAAAAGAAATGAGTCTTGGGGCTGAATGCCCCGTTCCTCAGGGACTGGGATGTGTCAAAACACAGGCTGCCGTGTGTTGGCAAGATATGCAAAAGCCAAAGCTGAGAACTGAATGTGGGCAGGGGCCGCACGCTGCAGTTTGGTCTCCCTTTTCTTGGAGGTGCCAACCAGCCCCTTTTGAGATGCCAAAGCTCCTTCTGCGCCTTCCCGAGGGCTGGCGGGACGCTCAGCCAGTGGCCAAAGGGGGCCGATTTCTCCACCCCGTCGCCCATGAGGCGAGGGACTACGCCACGCCAGGAGTGGGGACCTCAGGGCCGGGCTCCCGGGGGACAGATGGAAACGCCTGGTTATGAGCAGCCAGGGCCGCAAGGAGCCCGTGCCAGGAAAGCTCCAGCCGTGCCGGCTGCCAGCGTCCTTGCACGCTCCGTTGCCGTCCCGCTGCGATGCGCACCCCGCTGCTTGCATCTGCTCGTGCACGGCTCGCAGCCTTCCCTGGGCCAGCCCTCCCCATGCTCTCCTACTCCTGCCAGCTCAGCAATGCACAAGAAAAAAGAAACCCCGATCCAGGCCAAACACACCTCGGTGCCCCTTCGAAACGCGTGATGCCCAGCTGCCACCCTCCAAAACCTGAGCGCTGAAGACCTCGGTCCGGCCCTCCCGCCCCGGCAGCGAGGAACAGCGGTGCTTCCAGCGCTCCTGTCGCCGTCCTCCGTCGCACCGCTGTTTGAAAGCATTACTTTTGTTCAAAGAGAGCAGCAGCGGGCACGGGGGATGGAAACTTGCCCCATCCGTGAGTTGGAGCCCCGAGTCCAAGTGATGGATGAGCTCACTGAACACCTTCATTTACCACCACTAACGATGCACGATGGGAAAGGGCTTGAAAAAAAATTTTAAAAGCCTCCATCAACGCTTCATCATAAAGTTTGATTCTCCTAATTGGGGAATAGAGCCGGGGGTGACAGCCACGCCGGGGCTGGCTGGGAATTAGATGGGCATCGCTGCTTCGGGGAGTGACGCCTTCCCTGGCTGGTGGCAGGAGACCAGCCTGGTGCGGGAGCAGCAGACGGGCCCTGGGCAAGGCAGCAAATTGCCCCTTACCAGCTAAAAGGGGACTAAGGCAGCGGCTGTTTTAGACAAGACAAATAATCACAGGGTGCTTGGAGGACTTCCAAGGTAGGGAGGAAGTGCGTGTGTGTGTGTGTGGATTAATTATTTCACCAGCTGATTCCCTCATTTAATAACAATTTCTACCAGTTGATTCCCGGCTCCGCAGCCCATGTTGCGAGGATAGATTTAAATAGTCGCTGCTGTGTGTCAAAAGCAAATCTAATTTCTACTCCCCCCAGAAGCAGAGGAAGTGGACGAGTAATTATTTAAAAAAAAAAATAAAAAAAATCACACTTTTCACAGTCGAAGGCCTTTTCTAATCAGGCACAGGACTAGAAAATGTGTTTAGGGGACCACAAGCACCTAAGTGCAAGGAGGCAGCATGGATGTTCCCTCCAAGGGGAGGAAAACTACCGGGTTAGTCATTAGTCCAGTTGCAGGAGGGGAGAGGAAGAAGGAGGAGGAGGAGGGTGGCTTGAAATGGAGGTTTGAAATCACAGGTAGTGCCTGTGACTACCTGAAGCTTTTAAGGCTGCAGCAAGAGTGTGAGCAAGCTCAGAAAAGCACGGAGGTAGGAAGGGATGTCCTGCTGCTGTAAAGCACCTCGTCCCAGCCTCACTGCCAGAGTTTTGTTTTACTTTAGGGTATTTTCTAGTACTTCTGGCTGTCAGTTCATTTGCTCAACAAGGGAGCAGCAAAGGCAATTCAAGCATTTGTCAGGGTCAACATTCATCAGTGGGGAAAAAAATGGTACTCTTGCGTTTTGGGTTGATTTGTTTTATATTCTGGAGCAACTCAGAGGACTTGAGGGCGAACGAACGAACAGCGTAAGGGCTCGTTTTACAGAGTCAATGGAAAACCTGAAGCCCCTTCCAAGGCAGCAGCTTGCCCTGCAGCACTCACCCGGGCGGCATTTCGATACGCATGCATTATTCACAGGTCAGCTCCAGCAGCTTAAAAAGTAGGTCTTTGCTAGCGCCAGCTCCTGACTGAACCAGGTGCAACGGGGCTGGCGTGGCAGCTCGGCCGGCGCGCGGGAAGGAGCCGCAGCCCCGCCACGATGAGGTAGCTGTAAGGGATAACCTCTCCACCAGCAAAACGACAGCGCGAGGTGACATCTGGCTCACCAGCAATTACCCTTCAGCTGAGCAGAGGAGGGAGACAGAGCGGCCAAGCCAGGGTGCACTGATGCTGGATGACATGGGCAAAGCCAGGGAGGCAGCCGGCTACGCACCGAAGGGTTTAGTGGGTCAGATGCATCACAGGAATAGGGATCAGAACCAACTCGGGACCGGGAAACCTTATTTGCACCGCATCTCGTTTGCCTCCGCTGGACAGTCTCAGGGATAATAACCTCACGTTTGCATTTCCTGCACTCCGTAACGCTGTAAATGAGATCCCTAATGCTGCCCAGCAAAGCACCCGAAACCAGGAGGTACCAACCCAAGGGCATCGAGCCCCACTGCAGGGCACGACTGACCATCCCAAGTGACGCTTTACAGCTGATGTGGGACACATAAAGCCACGTCCCAGCCAAAATCAACGCTGGCTGATGCCTTCTTTCAAAATATCCCTGCCAGGAGTTATCTGAGGCAGGAGAAATACCTCTGAAGAGGCATTTACTGTTGGTAAGCAAAGGGGCACTGCCTCCAGCAGCAGCCTCTCAGTGGCTGAGGCAAATTCCCTATTTCCAAGTCAAATTATACCAGCTGCAAGCCCACGTCTGAAATGCCAGAACCAGACTTTGCTGCTGAGTCACATCTCCCGAATGGCCAAACCTGACTGCTCCCCCCGCTAGCGACCAGCAGCCCCAAACATCGAGCTGACTTCTTCAGATTACACAGATGCTCTTCCCACCTCATGCGGCACAAAATCTCTCTTCCTTTGCAGCCAGTGTCTCTGGCTGTCGTGCTCCCAGCGCTGCATCATCACGCTTGCCTACATTTTGTTTTCCCCAGATTTGCTGAAAGCTTGCAAATGCACGCTCAGGCTCAGCCCCTAATAATCTGCTTGCATACCCGTGTCCCGAGGTCCTGAGAGTCCCAAGGCAGCCACAGTACTTCCCGATAAAGCGAGGACACCGTGCTCACTTCCCATGGTCATGAGCCTCTGCAAGCAGAAGCACTCTCAGTGCCTCCTCATCAGCTGCCAAAAAGGCTTTTGTGGACATGCAGTGCTGGGATTTGGCCTGTTTAATCACCACGTCATCTGCCTTAAATCTCGTCGGTCCAACTACCATCAGAGCCAAAGCAGCAAGCGAATGCCCAGCCTTCCCCTGCTCCCTTGCTTCAGCAGCGCGATGCTTGCTGCTAACGCGCAGAAGATTTTAGGGAAAACATGGTTCTGGTTGCCCATGGCTCGCTCAGCCCCGTGCTGTTTAGGCAGCTGTGCTGGGTCAGCAGCAAACCATCCCCGTACATCAAACCTTGTGGCTGCCCTCTTACCTCTTGCGGTTTTTCAGTGCCGGTGGCAGCGGCTGGAGCTTAAGCCTTGATGCTGCAAATCACAAACATGCTATAAACACCCTCAGTGCAGGAGCTGGAATGGACCTTTCTTCAGACAACTCCCTTAGATGTCAATAGGATGGAATGGAACGGAACAGAACAGAATTAGAACAGAACTAGAATAGAATAGAATAGAACAGAATAGAATAGAACAGAATAGAATAGAATTAGAATAGAATAGAATAGAATAGAATAGAATAGAATAGAATAGAATAGAATAGAATAGAATAGAATAGAATAGAATAGAATAGAATAGAATAGAATATATTTCAGTTGGAAGGGACCTACAACGATCATTAGCCCAACTGCCTGACCAATTCAGGGCTTGAATAAGCATATTATTATTATTATTATTATTATTATTAATTATTAATTATTATTATTATTATTATTAAGCAGGCACGAGCAGCCGTGTCTTGTCCCAGCAAACCCATCCTGGGCAGTAAGGTCACAGCACCACGCTCTCCGGAGCCGTGCCAGCCCATGAGTAACCTGCTGGCCTGCAACAAACAGCCTGACGTATCATCTGATTTCAGCCAGATGATTTCAACTCGCTGAGCATCTGGGAAATTTAACCAGTACTTTTATCCCTGTTGCACAAATAGGGCCCCACGACAAACAGCCCTGGCTGGGAAGACTTCAGGCAGTGCCCAGCAACAGTCCTACCTTCCAGATGCTGCTGCAATATTCAGCAAAATAACTCGCTTCCACCCCAAACTTGCCGATCTGGTGGCCAGGTAACTCTCAGTGGAAATGAAGAAGAAAATGGGTGATTCAACCACCCGCTTACCCTCCCTGTTTGGCACATTTCGGGGTGTGTGAAATGCCCCCGTTTCCCAGCAAATGCGGGGAGCAGACCTGACAGCTCTCGCTACAACAGGCGCAGGAGAAATCAAATCCCCCCTGAATATCAGCAACAAGCCAACGGGATCGCAGCTTCTTTAACTTCTTTAACTTTTCAGCACGTTGCAGAATTATTTCTAAATCACAGCCCTCATAAATATTTGTTCCCCCAGAACTGCAGTGCTTCACCTTTCCCCCCACAACAGGCACTTCATTTGCTCGCCGTTTAGTCCTGCTTTCATCACACAAAGGTCATTCCACTGTCTCTCACTCTTTACATTCGACAACAAACATCGTAGCACTCTCCTTTCAAGCCTCTCGGCTTCCCCTGGGAAAGACAAGTCACCCTGTCGTCTGGTGCAGACTGATGTGTGCTGACATGTCAAGGGACCCTGGCAGGGGGACACCCCAGGCTTGATCGGCTTCTCCTCTCTGCCAGGCATCTAAATGGCTTTTTCTCCGGGGCCGGATCCTGTCTCAGGTCAGCCTCTGCACAGATTTCCTCTGAGGACTGCACTTTTAACTGTTGAGGGCTCTCCAAAGCACTTGAGCAAGCAGAAGTAGGTCTGTCCTGCTGAAGACAGATGAAGCGGGCAGAAAAATCTCAGCGATGGAAGGGCAGGCTCGGGCCAAGCACTGGTTGTATTTGGGCTCTCCCTGGAAGGAAGAACAGTTTCTGACCCATGCAGAGGAAGTGATGCCAGCCCAAGCCAAGAAATGATCAGTTCAGCATCGTCACCGCATTACGCTGCTCTAATGTGTTCCCACTTTGTTCACTGGGGTTTTTTCTATTAAGACAGAAGGACAGGGATGCATTAGGATGGAGCGAGCCTCTGCAGTTCTAAGTGAACGGCAGGATGCTGCAGACCCTGGAAAAATCTCGCCTCTGCGCTGCGCCAGTGCCACTAAGCATCAGTGCAAAAGAAGAACCGTTCTGGGCCACGTCAAGGTCTACCAAGTCCAGATCCTGTGTCTGGATGTTAGTTAATGTCTAGGTAAAGGATCCAGAGCCTTATTCAATTACTCCCCCCCTGGCAAATCCTCACAGCTTCCCATGCTTTAGAGACTTCTTGAGCCAGAGGTTGTGCCTAAACTATGGTGTTTAACGGCCACTGATGAAGCTGTCCTTAATTCCTTTCTGAACTCTCCGTACTTTTGGGCCCTTCAGCATCACTGGACAGGGAGAGCCAGGTGAAAAAGCAATTCCTTCTGTCTCCAGCCTGGCACTCGCTGACGTGGAAGCTTTGCTGTAACGATGGCACACTCCTCGGGCCGCTTAGCCGGAGGAAGGCGGGAGCCGGCGCAGAGCATCCTCGCTGCTCCGGCAGGTTTGTCACTCCGTTTGACGCACACACGCCAATTCGGGGACAAAGTGCACACCGGGGACAACCGCACGCCCTGGTAGTTATACCCCATTAGCCTTAAAAGGGCATTATTTAAACTGAAGGCTGCTTAGTACTGTATGTGACTGACTTTAAAATGACTTATCTTGTTTTTTTATTCCTCTCTCATTCAGCAGACACGTAACTTTCTCCGAGGGGATGAAATCCTTCCCCTCTTCCCACCCAGCTTAGCCTGCGCTGCTGACCTGCGGTGGGTGGCTGCTGGCCTCTTCACCCCAGCACCGCACGCTGCTCCCACACGAAGCACAAAACGGTCCACCAAGGTTTTGGATGGTCACTGAACGCCAGACACGCCAGATGGGACGTCTTCCCGTTAAACAGCATTTTTTGACAGAGATTCATCAGATTTTCTACATAGCGAAGGGGAGCGCTGCGATGCCCGCCTGGCTGTAGGTCGCTGCAGCTCAGCAGGGTGTCCTCGAAGGGCCAGGATTTCCCAGGAAAGGCCGATTCCCGACAGCCAGGCTGGCGCCGGTGGGGACGGGGCAGCTGCCAGCGCCGTGAGGGGCCAGGGCGCAGCCACCGCTGCTCGCCAGCATCTCCCTCTGTTTTGGGAAGGGGCTTAGCCATATTGAAGCCCAGGCTTAACCAGCCCATCCCACTCGCTCAAACCCATCTGTCGGAGTGCCAGCGTGGAGCAAAATCTTCCGGCCAGCTACCTCGGTGCATGCAAAGGAACTGCCCCAGAAGGTTGCTCCAGGTCAGCTATCTCGGAAAAGGGACTCGCCACAAACGAAGCAGCCCCCGACCAGGCAGTTTGGAAGCCACGCAGACCCCCAGAGAGCGAAAATACAGAAGGCACTGTAATTCCAGTCATTCATGTGCCAAAGGGAATAAACTGGCAGATGTAGGAAATGCCCCATGGCCACGAAGGAGACAGGGGTGAGAAGGACAGGGGTGTTGAAAAGTGCACTCCTGTGATACATGCTGTAAAATCACCCACACCCAAATATTTCTCCCAACTCCTTATTGTCTCCTGGTACCTCGAAAGGTTTCTTTTTTTTTCCTTTTTGTTTCACCAGGGTGTAAGCCTTGAAGCCCAGCAAACCCGCTCGTTCACTGTGCCGCGCGTGGCCAAGAGCCGTGTCAAAGAGCCCATCGCAGCGCTGCTGGAAGACAGCCCCCTCCCATGGGGACCTCTTCAGAGCTGCAGGAGATTCCAAACATTTCTGCCAAAGTATAGAAAATACTCTGGGTTTTATGTATGTTGGCTGAGTGCTGAGCGTGCCAGACCGACCGAAGGAGCAATACCTGGAGGCAACACCTGTGTGCCAGGCACCCTCAGCACTGCACGATGCTGGTGTTGCCCATGGGCATACCTGGGATTTGCTCCGCAGGGGCCAAGGAGGCTCTGCCTGACACTGGGGTTAACACCGCACCTCATCCCGCTATCGCTCCCACTACTGGGGCAATTCATTAATAAAGCTGAGCAAAGTGCTTTATCAGTCCGAGACCAATGACTTAGAAGAAAGGCTAAGCAAAAAGATAAAGTGAGCAGGATGCCCAATGCACTACGGGTCGGATGGTGCTCGGGGCGAGCAGCCCTGCAGCGGTGCCAGGGCAGACCAGTCACAGCCTCGAGCTGCAAAATCACGTGCACATCTCTGACAGCAGCCAAGGGAGAGGGTTTTCTGTCTTGTTCATCTTCCCCTTGTTTTCCACTCTCTTTCCCAAAATCTTAGCTCCCTTCTGACTCCTGTGTCACTCCAGGACTCCCCATCACATTAAGCCATCCTTCTGCTACAGGAGGATTCCTCAGTCCCCATGGGTAACCCTCGCTGTTCCCAGTGCTCACCCAGGGACACCCCTTTGCACCAAGCGGATCTGCAGGACCTGCTGCCCAGGGACTCCCTCCTGCATGGCCAACAGCTGGCACAGTGACGAGGGACAACCACACACCAGACTCTCTTGGTGGCCACTTAATATTTCCAGAGGAAAGGCTGGTCTGCCTTGGCCAGGCTGGGATTTGAATGCTGAACCATAGCAATATGCAGAGATTAAATGCTAATTTCCAACCCTCTTGGTACAGACAATCACAAAAGTAGGGCGCAATAAGCTTGGAGAGGCCTCTCTTGTGCTCTTAGGGCAATTAAGAGGGAAAAAAACGTAGTAAATATGCACAATGTTTCTAACGCTGCAGGATATACACAGGGAAAAGCTCCGCTCTGCCCCGGTAGAGCTCTTGCTAACATTTGCCACACAAGCAGACAGCAGTTGGTGTTTAGTGCCTACCCTGGGAAATGAGTGCTTTCCGCCTGCATCCAGACTGCAATCATCTCAGAGGCAAACAGAGCTCTGCGCCGCGGCCGCGGCCCCGACAGCTGGAGGAGCTTCGCAGCGACGCGCCTGGGCGAAGACAAGGGCAAACGCTAGCAGCCTCCTGCTGCGGAGGGTCACAGCCAGCCCCACCCCGGGCGGACGCACCTTTTCGAGCCATCACCAAACCGCTGCCGCCGCAGCAGGTATTTGACTCCCGAGATGGGTGTCAGCACAGGGGTTTATAGACTCAGTGACCGCGCAGGTGCCACGAGGCTGCAGAGCTCGGTCGTTGCGACACGACCCAGCAAAGGTCAGAAGATCCACCGTGGCCAGGAGCACCTCTGCCCCTCACCACGTCATCCTGTGAGATGCAGGACCCTACCTGTCAGTCAGGGCCAAGCATCCCGCTGATGAAACCTGACGGCCTCAGCTCCCAACACCAGGCAGCCTGAAGCGCCACCAAGAACCAGAGTTTTGCTTTTCTCCACCCCAAACACACGCACAAAGCCTCAGGCCATGCGGGGAGGAGCAGAGGTTTGGAAATTGCCTGCTTTCCACCGCAAAGGCAGAGTGATTTGCAACACGCCGCAGTCGCAGCACCAGGCAGCGCCTCGTTTTTGTAGCATTTGCTCCACGTGCTGGAAAGCACTTTGCTGCTCTGTCCCTTGTGATCTCCAGGACAGCTACGTAACGTAGGGCAAAATAAAGTCCCATCGACACAGACAGAAGAGATCGCCAGCTCACGGGTCCCAGAGGTCTCCAGCTCACATACTCTCTGCTCTTCTGCAGCGGCTACCAAACGCCTGCTGTGCACGCACACACTTACACATAGATGGGATTTTAACGAAGAGGACAGACTGCCTAATTCTTGCTCCAGCCTCCTCCCACCGACAGTGGATTTGGGTTGGATGCTCTGAAGAGACCGTTTGTTGAGGAGCTACAACTTCTCCTATCGCTCGCCCACAAGCTCCCAGCAGCAGCGGAGGATTTTCATCCACAGACATTCATCCTCTTTCTCTTTTCAAAAGGAAGGGCACGTCATTCGTGCACCGGGCTTCCCCGCCGTGAAAGGGGAACTTTTGCTTCACAAGGGCTTTGTAAAGAAATGCAAGCAGGCACTGCAAACAAGTATGAGAAATCAGCACCCCAGCATTCCTCCAGGACAGAAACGTTTTGTGCCCCTGATGAAATCAGGAGTGGGATGCTAAAAAGGTCATTCCTACCAATAAAATCAGGCTGCTTAACCTCTGTGAGTTCATCACTAAGTCAAAACACGCCTCTCTTCTGTTTTAACAGGTCTCCGTACCTGGCTGCCAAGTGCAACAGAGAACATCCAACCCACAGGTAACCGTGGGTTAAAAACTGCCACAGCCTGACGAGCCTCCTGACTTCCAAAAGCTGTCCCAAACTACTCGCTTGCACTTTCAGCCAGGCACTTGCAAGATGATTTCTAGCTGTTTCACATCAGATGGTCTTAAGAGACCAAAGGGGACTTCAGGCTGGCTCCCAGGTGTAAAGGAGGACTCCAAGGCATTCTTCCTTGGTGAAATGCATTTTATGGGTGTGTTTCCACACCTCCTTTAATGTCATGGAAAACAAAGCAATACTATGGCAAACCAAGCGAGCAGCGGTGCCGCGGCTGGCGGAGGTGAAACGGTTTGGGAAGAGACAGGGTGGGCAGCCCTCAGTGTTTGGGTGCTACAGTCAAACGGGAGCTGGGAGGTCTGCCTCCCAACGAGGTGAAATACCTCCAAATGATTGCTAGGCTGACCCTGAAAAGAAGGGAGAAAAGCACACTTCTGGCTGCCTCCAGCAGCAAGGGACCACGCCAAAGTCTCGTGGGGCTCCGCTCAGATCCCATCAGCATGCCGTCGTGGGCACGCCTGCCAAACTCTCCTTATTCCCGCTCCCGTCGGGTATTTTGCAGGCTTCCACGGCATCATGCTGATGCTCCAGTAACGCCTTTTGCCGAGCACTGGGCAAAATCCTGGGGAAGCGGACTCCCGCGGGATGCAAAGGCAATGGGAGATGCTTGCAAGTGAGGAACAAGGGGTCTGGGAGAGGCGTTTGCGCTTCTCCTTTCAGCGCTGGAAAGCAACACGTTGCTTTTATAACTGAATAGGGTCTTGTTCAGGAAAAAGCAACTTGTCACACTCTTCCACTCCGAAGAAAAGGGGATTTAGCTTTCCATGCAGACAGGGAGCAAGGGGGCCTTGTCCCAGGCACACAGCATCCTTCTGCAGGGAAAACCTATCGGGGGGAACCTATTCTCTGCATTTCCCCTTGTGAAGCTGATTCCTGCCTCCGTGAAGCAGCAGACACAGCTCCATCCTCCTCCAGGACAGCTGCTTTGGCAGTACCTATTTTCCCAGCCCAGCAGATCCAGCCTGTGGATGTGCAAACCCAAGCTCAAACCCCAGATGTCCCCAGTCCCACATGCACTGTGGGCCCGAGCGCTGGGAACGAGGCAGGAGCCCAAGGCAGGGCTGGAGCAGGATGAATCAAGCAGGATTTTACCCTCAGCAGCAGTATTTTACACCGTGCGGATGGAGCTGGCGTACAGTGGATACGGCGCACTGCGGCTGCTGGACCAAACTCTGCAGATACCAGGGGCTGGAGGTATCAGCCCTTTAAACCAGTTCCAGGAGGGTTCACCTTCCGCCCCCGGGCTACCAGCTATCCACCCTGACCTGTTGCTTCAGCAGCAGCTGCTGCAAAACAAGGTATCGCAGGGCTAAACTCGCTTGGTTCGTCCCCAGGTGCTGCCAGTGCGGGAGGGATGCAGAAAGCGGGAGGGAATGGTTGCTGTTTTCAGCCCTGCTTAGGCTGGGAAAATCACAGAAAACAAACACCAGATTCTGTCTTACTTTATCATGCATAGCCCTGTAATTTGCACATATTACATGCAGAAGTACCTATTATGCAGGGGCTTTTACACCCCCAGTGCGGCTCCCATTGAGGCAGGGCCGCAGGCAGTGATTTCCCTGCAGAAATGTATGGCAACAGAGAAAAAATACCCGTTTGCTGCTTTCACCCTATTCATACCAACCCTCACAGAGAGACAGAAAATGACAGCAACTGTCTGACACTTTTATGATTAAATATATCCTCCACTTCAGAGAATTACAACCCATTCGAGACAACTTTCCTAATCTGTCCCGAGAGAAAAATGATGGCTTTCGAGCTGCAGAACTGTTCGAGCTGCAGAAAAATCAATGCTGCCCAAGTGGTGAGCCACAAGCTAAAATGTGTGAGGCTGCAAGACCCGCTTCACTGAGAAATCAGGGGCTCACCCTTCACACTGGCAACGAGGTACTGAGGTGATGCACGAGCAGAGCATCCCCATGGGTGCTTGGTTCGGTCCCTTAGGCGTGTTAAGAAAACAACAAAATAGAAAATTAGGCTTAACCTTTAAGAGAGTGAAGAAAATAAGTACCTAATATTCAGGTCCTAAATCCATAGAGAATAGACCTGACTTTTCCAAATACAAAGACCTCGGTGGTTCCCGTCACGCTTGTGCCACCTTCTTCGAACGCTGCAGCTCCACTTTCTCTTCACTGACCTTGTCCCTTGCTACCACAGTTATCTTAAGAACCCAATGGCTGTCGTGGTGAAACACAATAAATTAGTATAAACAAGAATGCTCCTCAAGTGACTTAGGAGCAAGGTAATTTTTCTGCAGACTGACACGTTAGAGTAATGCATAACAAAGCAGGAATGTGGTTTAGCACTGACTAGTGCTGCTTGTCAAGTAGAGATGAAAGAATACTGTGCTTAAACTGGAATTTAGCTGAACAAGATCTAGTGCAACAAAGCAATAAAGGGTCTTTCGGACTGGAATGAAGGAGAGATACAGCTTAGAAAGCCCATAAACAAGGTGGCTGCTGCTAAGGGACGGGGGAAAGGCAGTGGGGAAAATCATAGCAGCAGAGATGCAAGAAACTGCAAAGAACGATGTGGCATCCCGTTGAGCAACGTGACATCCCACTGCAGCAAGGCAGCGACAGGTCTAGCTCTGACCCGCTTCGGAGCCCCAGGCTGGGCAGCGCAGAGTGCCTGTGCCCACTTCTTGCATCAGGAGGAGGGATGGTGTTAGCAGGGAGGTAGAGACATCTCCATTTCACCAAGAAATTCAGCTGGATAAAGGTATGCATCCGCTCCGCAGACCACAACCGAAAGCTCCCCACCCCAGCTGGGTACCTACAGAAGTTGTGTTTGTGTTACCACTACAGGATTCGGCCCGTAGGGTTCAAGTGATCTGTGTTCACAAGTTAAATATGAAAAACCCTATGAAGCTATGCTCTGCGTGCACAGTGCCCACAGGCAGCAGGCAACGCGTGGGCAGAGCTGGTTTCTACGCCAGCATGTGTGTCTCAGAGGGGCAACTCTTGGATTTAGGAAAAAAAATACAAATAAATTATATTCCTGGTGTTACTAGAGCCAGCAAAAAATGTGGCCCTTGTTTCAGACCTTGTTTAGACCAACTATGGACGTGATTCATCCTTTATGTACATAAATACTTGGGAAATAATTAAGATTCTCCATCAGCCATAGGAATGATCTCACACAGGGGTGTGGGAAAGCCGGCCAGCCGCTCCGCAGTGCTCCCTGCAAAGGGGAACAGCGAACAGCCCCTTTTCCTGTGAATCCTCATCGGGTGCATTCCTGGTGCGGCCGTGGAGCAGATCTCATGCCAGGGCTGACATTCCCCTCACCCCTGTGCTGTGCTAAACGCTCCCAGCTGCTGCCCCCATCTGCATCGCATCTGAACCCGGCATCCAGGCTGGCCCCACAACCAGGAGCAAGGACAAGTGGCAAAGAAAAGGTTGGCTGGAGCCAAGTAAAACCACCTGAAAACCCCATGTGAACCGAGGAAAAAAAAAATCAGATCCTCGCTCTTCACATGTCCCAGCACTGGGGGGAGGATTTGCAGGAGCGAGCGTCAGGAGCTCTGAAACATAAAATGGTTTTAGAAAGGGAAGAAAGCACCACGTTGGCTCACGCCGGTGTGGACCCCTGTAAGCTCTGTACCAGGCTCAGGGCAGGCACAGGCTTCTTTTTGGGGGTTTCTCTGCTTATTGCAGAGCAACAACAGAGCTAAAAAAATCCACGGATGTAGGTCCAGGTTGACCCCATTTCATTCCAGTGCTCAGAGTGAGCTGCTTCACCCTAAATTCTTCCATGCTTCACACTACAGTGGCATCAACGGGAACCGCGTGCGAAGAAGGGTTTTACCTGATGGAAAACGGGGCTAGATTCAGAGTTATGACACGAATAATCGCTATTCCTTCAGACGCTGCCCACTGCTCAGCCCGGCGGGGCAGGCACCACCGCCCCGTCCCTCCCGGCTGTATCCCTGCTCATCGCTATTGCCCCTGTGCACGGCGGCAACACCGGCAGCAAACAAAGGTGATGCGCTGGCCACAACCCTCCAGCGCCCAGAGCCACAGCAAGGCCGCGGAGAACGCTTCCCCTGGCGAACACCTCCTCCCTCCCCACGAGCGCACAAGCCCCTGCTCCAAAGCAATTACAGGCGCGCGGAGCTTCGATTTCCAGTTTTGCTTTTGCGATGCTGAAGGCAAGCGCTTGGCAGCAGGAGGAGCAGGGGGATTCCAGGATCTAATTCAACACTTGCTAGTTAAACGCTGGGCTGTAATCGTGTTCCTAGGCAAAGCCAGACATGTACAGATTATTTTAGCAGGCTGGTTTCGTCCTCCTGCTATCGGCTTCCCTACCAGGTAAAACGCTGATTTCCATCCTGCACGTTTAATATAAATATATGCAATTCAGAGGGAGGCACGGCGAGAGAGACAGCAAGTGAGAGACAGACAGATTTCTAATATGCAAAAAAAAAAAAGCCCTTTGGCACAGGTTTGGGTGCTCTGGTGCCAGGCAGCACGGCAGAGCGGGGCAGCCAACGCTGAGCGCTTGTCCCTCGATTTGGCTCTTCCCGTGCACACACCGAATGTGACGCCTGGGGTGAGATGGAAACAGAACGCGCTAGCCTCCCTCTCTGCCTACGTGGCAGGCTGCCTGGCTGTAGCATGACTGACCAAAAAAATCAGCTCCAGTTCTCTCTACCACATGTCCCCATCCTCCTCCTCCAGCTGTTCTGCTTCTGATTATCACCTGCAACAAACACAGCAGTTGCAGAATAAAGAAAAGCAATCTTCCCCTGTAATTATTTTGCCACATTTCTGGTGAGACCAATTACAGCTATGTGGCTTTGCTCAGCGCTCGGACGAGCTGTGCCCACCTGCAGGGCTCTTGCTCACCGCGCCGGCAAGACCTCGGCAGAGGTACCAGGGGGTCCCAGACCAGCTGGTCCAGGAGGGACTGATCCACCCTACTGCTTGTGACTCTGTCCCCCGATGCCTGCTGGAAATGCCAGCAGGCATTTAGTGAAGAAAGGATGTTATCCCACTAAAAATTCGACTGTGGGCATCCGAGGACATGGCAATACAATGACATCTAGAGGCCACCACCCCTTCACTAGCCCTAAGCAAGAAGAGAGAGACACCCCACTAGTGCCTGAGACCCCCCGGACCACACAGCTGGGGAAACCTTTTAATCAAAGAGAGGGATCAGCATTGCACTAACGCAGCCGATGCGACTGTATATCAGCCTGTTTCCCACAAAAGCGCTCCCAATAATTAGGGATAATGAAGTTCCAATTGCCTCCCAAAGCCTTCCACCATGTCTAACCCAACTGCAGGGGACAAGGGACTACGAGCATCAGGAGACGGCCGCAGCCATGAGAAATGATGCCTCTTAATGAAGCCACGGCACAGATTACAATGCTTGTGTTTCTGCTTGTTACACGACAGTGTGCTAACGAGCGTGTCTCCAGCAGATGGGACCCAGGAGCACAATGCATCCCAAAGATACAGATTTCTAATTAACAAAGTATTTTTGAGTAACTCCACAGCTGTGGACCGGGAGTTCTCCACAACAGGCTCCCCCAACCCCTGCCGTTGTGCTGCAATCCCTAATTATCATCAGGAAACAAGGGACAGAGCCAAAACACTCATTACAAGGTCAAGAATCACCATGTAGGAGACGAGAGACCAGGTTTCCACATCCAAACCATGCGGTTACGTGCTTCCTGCGGATGGATCCTCCAGGCAGGTTGCAACGCAGGACGGGGGATGACTCCAAATTGTCCCTTTTTGACCCCAAAGTTGTCTTGCAGGAGAGCCAGAAGACTTCCTCTCCAACAAGAAAGAAAGAAAGAAGATTAATCATAGCATCATAGCATAGTTTGGGTTGGAAGGCACCCCCGAAGATCATCTAGTCCAGCCCCCCTGCACTGAGCAGGGACGTCCCCAACTAGATCAGGTTGCTCGGAGCCCCGTCCCACCGGACCTGGAATGTTTCCCGGGATGAGGCATCAACCACCACCCCTCTGGGCAACCAGTGCCAGTGTTTCACCACGCTCAGCGTAAGAAGTTTCCTCCTTATACCTAGTCTGAATCTCCCCTCTTTTAGTTTAAAACCGTTGCCCCTTGTCCTACCGCTACAGGCCCTGCTAAAAAGTTTGTCCCCATCTTTCTTTTTAAGTACTGAAATACCATCTTTCGTCGGAAGTGCTGAACGGCCGCAGTAAGGTGCCCCCAGAGCCGTCTCTTCTCCAGGCTGAACCACCCCAACCCTCTCCGCCTGCCCTCACAGCAGAGGGGTCCAGCCCTCGCGTCATTTTTGTGGCCTCCTCTGGACCCAGGCCCACAGGGCCACGTCTGCCCTGTACTGAGGACCCCAGAGCTGGACACAGAGCCCCAGACATCACCCCGACAGGCAGGATAGAACAGGCTTTGAACAATAAACCCCCCCGTCGTGAGTGAGGTTGCATCTGTGCTGCCCAAGCTTTCGGCGTTCATCTTCATCCTCCCAGAGAAGAGCCTTGGCGGCGGGGAAGGCTTGCAAGGCGCCCGTGGTCGTGCCTTCAGGGCCACCTGGGGACTGCCGGGTGGACCACGGGGCTGCACGGGCATCCACAGCCTGCGGGAGCTGCAGCCCCTTACGTTCGCCCCGGCGCCAGCGCAGGCAGGCTCGTGGCCGGTCGCTGCACTTGTGAATAATTCGTACTCTGATAAATCCCTGTTGCAACACAACAGCATGCTCAACCCCGCGCGTTCTCTAGTGCTCCTCCCTTAACAGTCCAGGATGGAAAGTATTGACAGAGCCCCCTGTGCTCTGTCCATATCATAAGCAAAGGCTCATTGTCACAGTTGTGAATTTAAGCTATTTTCCCCCAAAACACAAGGAAGGGGCTTTCCCTTTTCAAATGACAGCTGTGACACCTGATCTCTGCCCCAGACTGGCCTCCGGCTGCGTGCTGCAGGCGGCCACCGAGGAGTATCTCTGAACATCACGGAGAGATAGCAAGTGAGCCCTGGGCTCGTAACAGGAGCAGTCAATCCACAGGCTGGTGGGATCCACACCACAAGTCCCAGACTTCCCAGGCACTGGCCTGCACTGCTTCTGTGCCTGCGGAAATGGGGATCTTACGAGGGTAGCCTCCAATAACGCAAAATAAACCGTATCCTAATTACAAGGGTTGTCCCTAGCTACTTACCAAACACCTTCTCCATGGGGGCACAGCCAAAACCAGCACACGGGGAGGGAGAGGAACGGGAGGAATGGGAACTTTGAAGAAAGCCCAGGAATTGCTTGATTTATTGCCTCTGTTTAATTTCTAAACAAAAAGGTAACCATCAAAGCAAAGGAACAGGACAAGATGCGGTGTGATAAAACCAGCTACAGAAAGAGCTGGGAAAGTATTCCCACAGGCCTCATTTTTATTCCTGATAGAATGGGCCTGTCCTCTCCTGCTCCACCAGTGGGGACCAAAGTCCCTCTGCCATCCCCGCACCAACCTGAAGCTCTTCTCCTTGCAAAGAGACAGATGCGAAGAGGGGCTCTGTAGCTCCCTGGTCGTTAGAGCCAGCTACTAATTACACCCTAGAGGAGAGCGCTGATGGGCTGTGGGTGGCCAACAGGCACGCAGAAAAGTGTGTAAACTTAATATTTGAAAGTTCCTGCAACATCTGACAACGGGGCTGGGTCAAGCAAACGCTGACACCTGGGAGCAGGACCCCGTTACTCCCTCGGAGGCACTGCAAGGCACTTGCAAACCCCAACCCAAAGCAGGGGGCTCTGGGGAAAGCTGGCCTTCGCTGGTCATCGGCTGTGGAAGGAATTGCCCACCAGCTAACACACATACGAGACCAGGAGCATCCCTAACAGGGTAACAGCTGGCACACAAAGCAGTGGGTGTTCAAGCACAGGGAAGACAAGACAGATGTTCTCCCTATTCTCTATATATTCTCTATATTAAGGCATTTAGACCTTAGCAAAGGGTTGGCTTCAATGTCTAGCAAAGGGTTGCCTTCAACTAGCCAGCAGCCAGCGCCACGTGTTGGCAGCCCCGGGGCTGCTGTCCTGTGGTCAGGGCTCGTTTACGGCTGAAACCTCACCGCCGCTATTAAAACCGTGAAAAACCTCAGCTATTTCCCGGCTCTTCCAAGAAAAAGGGAAGCGTTACAGCAGGCTTGTAAGATAAAGCCTCGCAGATCTCTGGCACGCAGACGCGCTTGCACAACCACTCCAAGCTGATAATTAAGGACAGGGATTGGCGATTATAGACAGAGTGGCACAAAGCACTGCTTTAAATTCCTTAATTTTCAAGAATTTCTTGACTTTTGGGCTCTAAAAAGCTCCCCACCACCACATCAGTGTAACTTTAATAATGCCCTGACGGGACGACAAGGGGTGTGCGTTTCCTATTCTATTTAAGAAAAACACCCGAGAAGGTAACTGAGCTCCTGGGTCACTACCCTGCTCCGTGTGCTGAGCCCAGCCTGTCGGGTACAGCCTCACAGCACTCAGCCCCGACATACTCCCTCCATTTCTGCTGCTTTATGGGAAAGCGCAAGTTTTACACCTTCAAAACGCTCGACACACAGAAGCACGGTTACCACTGCGAATGGAATGGACGTGTTTCTCCACATTTGGGTCTCTAAGGACAACAGGGTGCAAGGGACGCTGAGCCAGATCTCTGGGAGACGTGGTCCTAATCCTATTTGGCCACACAGTCCTTTATTCCCTCATGTCTGTTTTCCTTTTTGTATCCATCTTCCTCCCCTCTTCTTCTATATTCAGACTGTTTTTTCACAGGACTCGTCTCTGCTATGGCTACAAATAGCATCTACTATAACAGGAACCAAAACTCTCTTGGGACCGTGAGCAAGCACCTGGATACAAATCCTGACTCTGCCAGATTGCAGCTTCTTTTGTATTTCCCACTTCCTTAAACAAAAATAATAAATTAAATATGTAATACATAACACCATGGACAACAAGGAGCCTTTTTTGTTCCCATCAGCCTCATCCACAGGTTTTTTGGCTCCGCGGATCCCGGATGTTGGCAGCTGGGATGCTTTACTGAGGACCCAGGCAAGGAGGGGACCGGGGGCACTTACTCGCTGTTTTTAATCAAACAGTTCCCTTTGTGTAAGCGTGCTCCAAGCCACGGCGTGCGTGGTGACAGGTGTCGGCAGTACCGGCTAATTGGGATGTCTTGGAGCAGTTTGTCTCCTGCCCCAGTGCCCAGCATGGGGATGTTTGGAGGATGGATGGCTCAGGATTTCCAGCCCATTCCCCCTCCCCGGGCACTACCGTGCTGCTCCCCTCTGCACGCAGGAGGCAACAGGGAAAGGAAAACAGAAAAGGGGGAAAACGCTTCTGGGTGAGCACGAAGCCACCTGATAACACAACCGTGCATGGGGGAAACGCCAGTGAGACAGCTGGAGGCAAGTGGAGATTTTGGAGGCTGTGGCAAGCTCGGGAGGGTTTGAGCACGGGGCTCCCTTGCAGCCCTGGCTAACGGATTTAAGTACTTCCCTTCGCTGGGGTGGATTTGTTCCTCCCATTGCTGCAGCGTGCAACAGGCAGCTCCCACCAGCACCCGCATTTGCAAACCACGGCCAAAAGCATTGTGGAAAACCCCCTTCCCGCTCTGCTGAGCCTGCGGGTGGTCCCAAGGACCAGGGAAGGGACAGAGGCGTGCGGGGGTGACGGTGGCTTTCGAAAGCCGACTCACCAGGACTGCGGTTTCCTCCTCATGATGCCCTGGCGTCTCCACTGCGAGTGGGGGCTGAGGTGGTAGGTGAGCTGCCGGCAGAGCTTCTCCATGGCCCCGAGGGAGTCCCCCTCCTGTGAAGGCAAGGGGGGACACAAGGTAAGGCGTCTGCAGCACTACTGCGTTGCCCATGGGATGCTCCGACCCTGGAGCAGCTCTCTGCTAGGAGCTGGCAAGACATAAGGGACCACACTAAAACTTGTATAGGAAGGGAGGGGGGAAAAAAACCCCGCTGATTGCTAAGATGCTGCAAGGACCGGGCATTTCACCAAGGGCCACCCTGTCCTGCACACCCACGGAATGCTGCCGGAGAGCAAACGCAGGGGTGCACAAGCCCTGCCTGGTTAAGGATGACGAGGTCCCTTGGCTGCGGCGCTGGGGTTCAGGGGATCTGCACGGCGGGGTCGCCTCTCTGCAATTCATTCAGCAGCAGCACTGTTATCATGTGGCGCTACGTAGCAGCTCTCAGCACTAAATTCTGCCGAGACTGATTAAATAAACCAAACAACCCATCCATTACAGTCGAAACTGCTTTACAAAAGTGCAAACTCTAAGAAGCTTTGTGAACTGATGGAGATCGCGGGAACAGCACTCATCGGAAACTCTCAAAACATTATCTTTGTCAGGAAAAAAAGCTTCAAGGAAAACAGGGATTTTGGTGGAGTCTTCTCAACTCTGACTAAAATTTCCACCCAAAAGAATAGTGGCTTGGAAGACTTTAACTCTGAAAGTTTCTAAGAATTTCATTCTAGAAATTTTGGTTCCTAGAGATAAAACAAAATACAGGTGCCAGTATCTGTACCGTTCAGTCATGTTTTATTTCAAGATCTTTATATACTAACGTATGACATGACATCCAATAATGTAAACCACCCACGTTGCCCTGCCTGCCTCGCTCTCTGAAAGGTCACAAGCAGAGATTAACCTGATCTACAGAACAATAATGATAAAAAAAAAAAAAAAATCAAGACGTGACACTTCATGGCATCTGCCTGGTTTTATGAAATTGCTGCGTCTTAGAGAAGACACAGAAACCAAATAGGAAGCCCTAAAATAAGCAATCAGCCTGGGCTCGGCTCACTGCTGCTCTTCATTCACGCTGACCGCTCGGGATTTTGCTGTGTGCTGGGACGAGCTGGGCAGGGATGCTGAGGGAGGTGCTGCACCTTCTCTGCCTGGACACCCAACTCCTGCTGCCTTCACGTCCTCCCTCTGAGCCCCAGCGCCCCGGCAGAGCTGGAGCTGCACGCTTCTTGCAGCCTAATTTATGCCAAGTATTCCCCCATCTCTCCTCCAAGTCAGCAGAGCGGGACCAGCCTTATAAAGACATTATAAATATTGAATTAACCAAGGAGCAATAGGGATTTTGACAAATCACCTCTGGGTGTGCAGGGAAACAATTACAGCAGGTTTTCTCAGGGCAAAAAACCCCACAAAACCAGGACAGAAAGGGCATCTCTGCAGACGGCTGGAGCAGAAATATCAGCGCAGGACTTGCGGTCTTTAGCTTTTCTGTTCAATCCACTCTGTAAGATACGAAGCCTTGACAGAAATCGGGGTGCTTTATTCCCAGGCAAGCCCAAGCGCTTACGCGGCGACTAACATTAATCAAAAGCTGATTTAATTCAGGGTGATGCTTGCCCAGCTCCAGCTGCGCAAACCGGCAGCGAAGCGAGGGCACGGCACTCGCCCCCTCCGTCAGGGGCGCCGGGGCAGGTGATTTCGGCAGCGCTGGTAGAAGCTCGGGGCCCGCAGATGCCAGCAGGGCACGGTGTACGGAAAAACGCTCTGTCAGCACGAGCTGGAACCGGCGCCCGTCAGGAGCCATTTCACATCTGAGCTCTGCAAGCTTCCGATGGCCGTACCTCCTGTTTCCCAGTTTGCGGAGGAGGAAATACGGGTTTAAGAGCATATTTAAACCCATACTTTTCAACACCTTATTTATCACCATGCTTAACTTGAAATAAGGGTTTTAATCCCGCAAATTTCAATGGGATATCAGCCTATGCTAAACCTCAGGCACGCCAAAACCTCCCCTCCTGCTGGCGACCCTGCGGCAAGAAGCGTCTAGTGCTCTAGGCTTGGGGATGGATGAACCCTAGGAGGCTCAGCCTGCCAAATTAACACAGAAAAAATAACGAAAGAGAAGATTTTATTCCATGTTTTCCACTGGAAGGTCTGGAAACACATCGGAGCCATTCTTTAATTAGAGCCTTAAAACATTTTGGGAAGGCAACAGCATATGCTGCTCCCTCTAACCGCTCTCCGTTTGCTCTCTGCCAGCAACGCCTTCCTCATGTGTAACCAGCACCCCTAATGCGAGAAGAAAACACCAAGAATTTTGACACCTACGCTATTTTTTTTACCTTTGCATAATATCCACAGCAAGCTGCCTGATACCATCAGCTTTCATCTAATCTATTTTCTTCAGCTGTTACCTTTGCAAAGCATTGCAACAGCCCCCGAAATAACAGCGTCCACCCTCAGCACTGCATGGGGGTTTCCATCTCCGAGCCCTCACTGCACCACGTGGAAAAACTCTTGTTGGAAAGGAAACAACGTGCTAAAATGCTGTGGAGTGAGTAGCCACCGCGTTGCAATTCAGCGCTGCAAATTCCCTCCAATATAGTCCTGAAAGAGGCAATTAAAATTGTCTCCAGCATCATCCCGGCAACTAAACTGTCAGAGAAGTGAAACAATTCACACGAGTAATTTGGCAAAAAAGCAGAGAAAGTAAAAGAAACAAGTGTTTGCTGGTACAAATGTGGCAGGACCTTCTCCTCTCTCCGATCAGAGATTCCTTCCCCAGGCGTGCTCTCGCCGGCCCTTGGAGCGCAGCTGCCAGAGCTCCTGAGCGGCGCGTCCAGACGGCTGCTGGAGGCTCACACCTGAACTTCTGAGAAGTTCAGCCCAAAGAAATCCCCTCAACAGAACCAGCAAATTGTCCATCCACACCAAAGCAGCCCATCGAGGGCTCCAAGGAAAGGTGCTAGAGCAGGGCAAGGCATATCTTAATCCTTATCTCTCTCCACTGGTGGCCACAGCCAGCTCATCCTTCACACGGTCATCCTCACCAGGCTGCTCTTCCAGCCCTTTTTTCTTCACAAGCAAGCTCAACTCGCAAGCTCTGCAGGTACTGGGCTACTTCTATTTTGGGGTTTTAAAATGTGATTTAGAGAACATGACTTCTGCGCACAGCAACTAATGCATCTCCTTCTGGTCTTGGTACCGTGCGAGGGTATATGCCAGCCACGAAAGTATTGTCTTTTCCACGCCGGTCTGTAGATAAGTGCCCCGGTTTAGCACTAGGGTAGATAAACAGCTCATTTCAGAGCCTTCGTAAGACACGCCATTCGGGGCTCGGGCTCCTTGCTTCTGCACATCTCATTTCCATCACCGCACTTCACCCGACCATGAGCGAGACACAAACCTCTCTGCTTCAAGAACCCACTTGTTGTTTCAGGTACCTTCCTAAACCTCTGCAGTTCCTCCCGGGAGCTCCGTAGGAGGCTCCAGAGCAGCCCCAGGCCTGACCCCCGGCATACGACAGCCGCCCGAGGTTGCACAAACACGTGCGCAGAAGAAGGGGTTTAGCTGATGCGGTGCCAAAGGCAGAGCTGGACATTGGTCTGATGGTCTAAATAAAGGCTTTTTTGCTGTTTATGATCCAAGTCTATCAGGAAATAATTGAAGCTGACACACACGCTGGTGGGACTGAGCCCAAGAGCTTGTTTGAAAACAGAGTCAACTTAAAAATCAGGTCAGCTCACTCATGATGGATAAGTTTTAACCTCGCTTCCCGGCTTACGGGGAGAGCGCCACATGCCGGGCTGCCAGGAGAGCCAGGGGCTGGTGCATTACAGACAGCGGCGATGATGCCGAGCTCCGGCCCCGTGGGCAGCTGCAGGCCTCCTGACGCCGTGCCAGCGTTGCACCGTAACGCTGACCCTCCCGCCGATGCAAGGTAACGCTCCTGCTCTCCATCCAGCACAATCCCCTCCACTCCGTGCCACCAGCGTCCCCGGGCACGATGCAAGAGATGGCACAAACCCCATCGGGTGGGCAGATGCTGCTGCCGCCGCCCTTGCTGCTTCCAGTGATTAACCGCTTCCCTCAAAAGCAAACGCACTGGCCAGAAGGTCTTTCTGCCCCACCTGTATTACATCGCTTATTGAACAACTCCTTCGCTACAGCCGTAAGGTCAATATAAGGCTGGATTTTTTCTGCAGGAGCGACACGGCAGACTCCCCACAACTGCAGAAATTCAAACCTGCCGCACTGGGTTTTGGCCAACACTATGTGCCCTTTCCGTAGAAGGGACAATAATCAAGCACAAGGCACATACAACGAGAGCTGCCATTTTCACTAAGCATATTGTCTTACCGCCAGAACCAAACTGCAGCAGTAAATCATCCCTGAAATAACACATAGGGATGAACCTCCAGCAAAGGCATGGCCAGCGATACAGTGAAAGACCTGGCTCCTTCTAGCACCAGGCATTCACGGCGCACGTGCACGGGAACGTGCATTTGTTATGCTGGTTTCCAGCCTCTGGGAGGAGAACTGCAAAGCATCTCCGAGCTGAGGAGATGGGACAGACCACACAGAGAGTTCAGCTTTCCCAGCTGATGATGCTGCCAGGAAAAAGCCTGTTTTGTAGAGCTGAGATATGCCCTTTTTCTTAGCACCACACTCACAGGCCCGCTGATAAATGCTGGTAACGTGCTGGCGATGAGCTATCTCCCTGCAGATCCATCAGCTACACACCTGGAAACATCTGCAAGTTTGCAAAAGCTCTCAGTGCCGTGACCTCGCACACGGCTGTGCAGCCCCTGCGTCAACGGGGAGAGAAACCTGTGTCACGCACACAGAAAAACTTCCGAGCAGCACCTGAGCAGGGGGCAAAGCCTCTGTACAAGGAGCAAGAACGCTGTACGGCACCCTCTTTCCTTCTAATTTGCCTTCGTTGCTCATCTGGGAAACTTTCAGGAGATGTGCCTCACAGCACACATTTATGCAGCATCCCAGCTCTCCGCAGGACTCACGGGCAGCCACGGAGCCTGCAAAGAGCAAACGCAGGTGGGGCAAGCATCAGCTCAGATGAGCAGGTTTTGGGCAATGCCTTGGCTCCTGCTTGACCACGTCCCCTCCGAGCTGGCAGAGACCCAGCACGGTTCCCAGCCATCAGATGCGATGCTGAGCACGGGACAGGGGAGGGATGAGGGGAGAGCTGAGAGCAGAGGCTCTTCCCTGCAAAAGAGCCCTTTCCCTGTCGTTCCTCCTCCATCTTCGCCTGCCTCCAGCCCTCTGGAGAAGGCAGCGGCTGCTCACTGCTGGGAGGAGCCCAGAGATTCATGAGATTGCAACCCCTTAACAGATTTCAGCTGGGAGAGGGATTGACGGCACATGCCCCATCTGTGATCCCCAACCAGCTCTGCACCAAAAGGATCTCGTTCTACTGGAAAATGAGGGGGAGAGGCACAAGCCAAGCTCTTCCTGTGCCCATGGCCGACAGGGTGCCCAGGCACATGCTAGGGACCACCAGGCTCCCGGCCCTGCCTCCAGCCCTGAGAGGAGAGCTCTGGATGAAGGGATGGACCAACAGCGGTTGAAATGGGAATCAGCTAAACCCCAGGGATAAACGAGAGCAGGTAGGGACTGGGAGCCAGGCTCACTCCCCTTGTGTCCTGTTAAACCTGCCCTGGTTTCTGCAGGGGGACCTGTTTTATCCTCACTGACAAGATCTCACCTGTGGTGCAGGAGAGAAACTGTTCAGGCTCTATCAGCCCCATGCACCGACAGATCCCGTACGGCCGTCGGTGAGGTACCACCCAGCATCTGCACACCACGTTCAACCACAAATAAGCGCTCCTTGGATGTGCTCCCCGCCGCTCCGCTGGTGGAGGGAGGGGGGTAATTGGAAGCAGAGGGATGACACCATGGGAAAGCAAACACGGGATGGACAGGACCGTGTTTGTGCTGGGGATAAATAACTACAACCACAGCGCCTCTGCCTGCCCTCCCCGCATCACCGTGCGGCAACGCCACCTGGGCAATGCAAGGAGGGAAGAGCTGTATCCACAACCCGAATTTCAGGGCTGCTCCCAAAGAAGCAGCCAGAGAGCTCAGAGAAGGGCACAAAGCATTTGAAAGCCTTGTGATAAAGATGTTATTGCAAATTAATTTGTTTTCATTAAGAAATAAATCACCTGCTCCTCCCCCAGCAGCAGAATCCCCTGGGTGTGCACAGCCCTGGGGGGCTGCACCGGGGCCAGACATTGTGTAAAATAGGCCAACATTAATGATTAAAGAGCCCAGGGAAAGAATTCCTGCTGCAGCGCAGCAGGGGATCGAGCTAAATTAGAACAATTAGCCATTGTCTCCGGTCGGAGGAAGCGACAGGTTTTTGCTCACATTACTACGGAGTCCCATGTTTCTGTCACTTGCAATCCGTCTCTGGGCAAAAAAAAAGGTGCTGTACCTCAAATCTTAACATGCACAAAGTCCCAAACTGGCCCTCCAAAACGATGGTTTTGACATAATTGAAATTTAAATCCCCCCCTTCTGTTGTTTTTTAACAAGTTTTCAAACTTGCATCATTCCTTTCTGGATGCTGCAGGATTTGCAGGTGCTGCTCTGGAGCACACAAAGCTCTGTCCGTGCACAAACCACTGCAGCCACAGGCCAGGGAAACTGCCCTCGTCCTGGAAGCACCATTCCCTGCGTATGAAGTATTTGGTGCGGAGACCCCTCAGCCAAGACATTTGCTTTCCATACAGTTCAGTGGATGGTGACCCTTAAAACATGACCTATCTCATACCCAGAAAATACAGAGAATATAGGTTTCTTTCCAAATCCTCCTCCTTGTTTGATTTGTCCTGGGTGATTAGCTAGGACAACAGGATAATAGTTTGACTATTAGGAAAAAAAAAAAAGAAACCAGTTGAGAGAAAACCCCCTGTGTTCACAACGGCAAACAGAGTTATTACACAGGAAAACAAAGACATAAAACAGTGAGAGGTGCTCCAGGAAGCCCTAGGACAGATCAGCCTCGATGGTGTTGACACGCATCAAATCAGTTATCACAAACCGGCATGAAGCAAAGGAGGACAAGTCCACAGTAACCCATGCTGACGTAGGGACAAACTTTGGGGTTTGGAAAGGATGACAACAAAATGAAGAGGACACGTTATCTCAGCACTGTGAAACGTCTGCATGCGCAAAGCTTTCACAACGCCGGGAGATCCCTGTGCCAAAGCTGATGGGCCACAGCGACCTCCAAATACCTGCTAGAAGGTGGCAAGGGAAGGCACAGGGACACGTCTCGGGCAATTAGTAAGGGAAAGCCGTGTCCACCATCCACCAGCACAGAGAGGCTGAACCCAACCCAGGTCAATGCAGCAGCCAGGAAAAGGCTCTGCCCACCCAAAACCTGCAGCCCCGCAAAGGGCTTTCCCTGGCTGCTGGCACCAGAACGGCATCCTGCTCCCCGGCGCCAGGGCCCCAGGGTGGAACAGAAACTGAATTTACGATGCCTTCCCTTTTGATGTAGTCACGTGGAGCTGAAGTCATCTAATGGCTTTCTGGTTTCCTTTTTTCCTTTCCTTTCTTTCTTTTCCCTCCCCCCTTGCTTTCAAAGCACGGGGCTAAATTGCAGCCTATTGTTGCATGCAGACATCTGCACTGCAGCCAGCCCCGGCCCCGGCAAGCCACCGCCAGACTTTCCTTTTGAGGCCCTAGTGGGGTTTTCTCCAGCAAACTGTCCTCATCCCGCATGGCCAGGAGCCGAGGAGGTAGGAAAGGCTTTAAATCCACTGTACCCCTCTCACCGGAGGCCAAACCATGCCAACACGCAGCCGGCAGCGAGCGCTCGGGTTAGTCTGAGATCATCCCTCCGCAGGAGGCTCGGTGGTCGCTCCTACCTACCACCCCATCCAGGTGTGCAGGGGAGGATCCGTGCCGGCAACAAATCCCTCTTGCCGAACGGCTGGTGGCTCCCTGAGTCCCTTGGGCAAGGCATGAAAATGCACGTGGAAAAATCCCCGCTGTGCTGTAGGGAAGAGCTCTGCAGGGAGGTGTCCTTAAAATATCACCGTAAGGATATTGCAATTCCCTCTCCGTCATTTCAGATTCCTCTGGGAAGAGACCCCAGCGTGTGGGGAATGAATGATGAGGTGGATGATGCCCAAAAGCAAGCAGATGGGCATGGTGGGTGTAAGCGATATATCTCGTCCACACAGAGGAAAACGAAATCCAACCACAGTGACAATATGGCTTTAAATGGGTCCATTTGACCACCCAATACCCCCATCCAGAAATTCTTCTGAAAATAAATCAAGGCCATCTTAATTCAAGTTAGAGGAGAAATGGAACAAATTTAACAAAGGCCCTTTTAATGAGATTGAGGTTGCTCCCAGCAGGGTTCACTGCAACTGAGCTAAACCCACCTGATCTTTCCCGAGTTTCCCCAGGTACGCAGCCATGGGACCAAACACCGCCCGTGCCTCCCCCTGCTCAAGGTTAGGGCCAAGCACTCGCTGCCACCAGAGACACTCCGATGGCTTTTGTAAGGGAAGGTTGTGCCCCAGAATTAATTCACATTATGAAATGGCCAAGAAAAGACCAGCTGGTCCTGGAAAAGAATGAAGGTCTCTTCTATGAGAAGCAGCATTTGGCCTCTTGCAGAAAAAAAATGCATATTTTCTGACATGGGAAATTCAGATTTGGGCTTGGTGACCCCTCTGTCAGCCCGGCTCCAGCAGCGAGCTTGCTGCCGAGTCCTGCCCAAGGTCTGCTTACGTCCCCTCTCCAGCCATCCACATAGCAGCAGGAGGCTTGAAAAGACAACAAAAACAAACCAGCTCCCGATTTCCCACTGTGGAAGCGCACTTGGTGGTGGAGCTGGGTCCACGGGGTGCAGGATTCGGGCCACGGACCTGGGAGCAGCCAGCAAGACACGCAAGCTGTCAAATTACCAGGTACTGCCAGCTCCCTTTCTCGGGTGCTCTCTGCCAGCAGAGGAGCATCTGCACCTCGTACAAACCACTCGTTTCTGTTCCATGATGTTGTGTTTTACAGTGGCCTCCGTGGGTCCACAGGAACTCAACAGGTCTTAGAGAAGGTCAAAGCCTAACATCAAATAAGGCACTATATCTTATTTAAACTCACCTAACGTAGGCGTGTTTTCATACAAAACTATCTCAAATATTAGGAAGTGATTTGTGGGAAATTCTGCTGAGACTATGTTAAAAGATACACAGAAATAGAAATGAATAGACATAGAAGTTGCACTGAAATGCAACTAAACCCACCAAACACAGGTCCAGATGCTGTTTGGATAAGGAACGTTGCTCAGATTGGAAACCTTACTCTGTTCCTTCTGGTTTGCTAGGATATAGGCTTTAGCACCAAAAATCCCCGCTTAAAGAAGGGCAGAGGTAAAAGCAGCCACCTAAAGCAGTGTAAATAAAAGGCAAAGAAAAAGATGGCTTTTTCTGAGGAGGAGAAGGACCAGTCTTCTATCAGGCAATAAACGACACGTTGATAAAAGCTTATCAGAAAGTAGAACTTCCCATCCAGCAGCAACCCCTTCCGACAGGAAGGAGCATTTTTGCGATCCTGCAAGGAATGGGGAGAGGAACCACTTCTCATCAGCGTTCCTCATCAGAAATCTCGTCCCATTACCTGGCAAAACCCAAACCCAGCAACCAAACCATCCAGTACAATCTCCAACCCTGTGCCCAGGCCTGCAGCGATCAGGCCAGGCACGCAGGAACAGGAATGACAGCCCCAGCTACTGCACAACATGCCCCCAAGCTGAAAAGGCTTTTGCGTAAGGCGGGTTGCAGTTTGGGGCCACGATTAGCTGCAAGCCCCGGGCTGAGAGCACGTAGCTTAAGCGGCACTTCTGGCCTTCACCACCTTGTTGGGGAAGCCTGAGACACTGGCAGAAGCAGTGGCTGAAGGTGTCCCTTAGCAGATGGCAGGTACTCCATGCCAGGGCAGACAGCGCCTGCTCTGGCAGCGAGCACAGCAAAATTCACATTTTGGGGAGTCCCGGCCAACAGCAGCAGCAAACTCAGTAGGGGAGAAGGTTGGCAGCTGGTGCAAACCATAAGTGGCCTCAGCCTGAGGATTGCTGGGCAGGAGGAGCCCGCAGGGATAACCGAGCGCTCAGCTGAGGGTAACTGCTTGACCCGTCACTCCTCTGCACGCTCACTGCAGCTGGTCTTCAGAAGGTCCCATTAACTCTGAGGTCCAAAACGAGCGACTGGCTTTGATCAAATTAACCAAATACTCAGCCATCAAGCACGGCGCATGCGTTGACTTCATGGTTCAAAAAACCCCACATCCTCTGCTTCCGGGCAGATCTATCAACGGCGCAAACCCTCTCCCCAGCTCAACCCAAACCACAAAGGCACAAGATCACCACGCCTTGCCATCGCATGCTGGCTGCGGAGACGGGAGTGGACGTCAACCTCCTTAAGATGACAAGCAAGGGACTGAGCGCCAGCAAGGTTAATTCTTTTGCTCTCAGTAAAGGATTTACTCCTGTTCTCACTTTTGTACTTAGAAAAACCAGTCAGACCAGTCCGGCTCTGGACTGGCCTGACACCACAAAGCCACTGCCAAACCTGGGAAACCCACGGCTGAGGACGTCTACACTGGGCACGCTGGGCATCCTGACACAGTACTGAGGGCTCACCGAGGGCGAGCACAGAGCATCGAGGACCCTGGCAGTTAAACCTTGCCTTGAACTAGCCCAAATTAAGAGCTGGCAAAGCTGCAGCAGTAGCAGAACGTTGAAAGAGGAAATTTGTAGAAACAAAGAAAAGAAATGGAGACCAATTTTGAAACTCAGATACTGCTATAAGAAGCGCTCATCATCCACTTTGACGAAAGGCCAAAGTGCGATGCGTTTGATTCAGTGTTGACACACCAAAATGAAAAGCAACGTACAACAGGGCTTATCAAGAGAGCCAGAAGTACAAGATGAATGGGATTGCAGCAACTCAGGAAGTTATTCAAAAGGATTGTGGAGTAATATTACACTTGGACTTCAGAGAAGCAATTAAAGAAGGCAATAAAATTTGAGGTGATAGATGGCCCTGAGGGGAGCGTGAAAGATAAAGGGAAATTACAAAAAAGAATATAAAAATCTTTTGTGAGAGCTACTGGAGGGTACCCAGCTCAGCTTCCACAGCCGAGGATAAAAGAGCAGTGGCCAAAACAACGTGAGGAATGGCAGGGGATCCGTGTGCTGCTTTGCCCCCAGCAGTGGCACTGCCCCATGCCGCGATGCCCAGTGCCACTGACTGCATCCTCAGTTGGGATGTGCACAGGAAAGCTGTGACTGTGGAGGACGCTTTTGAGCATCCAACGTGTGCTGCTGGCATACACGGTAGGATCCTCAGCCAGATAAACTGGACACACTTCAGTGCTATAAACAAGGTCACTACTGGGAAGGCCATTGAGATGCCAGCATTCATTCCTGGAAGGGTCACTGGACCATCCTTTTAATGACAAATGCATCTGTATCCTTCTGATAGACACAGGGAGTTATCGTAAAACAAAGCAAGCAGCTAAAATTCCAGAAGAGCCATTCGTTTCACTGGAAATACCTCAGCAAACACCAGCTCACGAATTAATCATTGTAGCTGGTGTGGAACAGCAAAGACAGAAAAACACCCAGGGTGCTGCACTGACTGGACTGCAAAGGGGAAGGAGGGTCGGAGGTGCCGATCTCCAGCGTCTACTGAAGTCAGCGTATGCAGTGGGTGATGGCAATCGCCATCCTCCTACACGCACAGGCAGGGAGGATTGATTTGGGAGCCTTGGGCAACGCAGAGCCCGTGGGCAGCTCCTCCCCAGTGGGGTTCAGCTGCTCGCTCACTGCCACTGTCCAAATGCATTTGCAGGCAAAGCTCGCCCGTGTTCTGGCAAACAGCATCACCCATCACCTACAGACCTGATGCCTCTGCTTACCCCGTGGCCCCAGGCTGCGGCAAGCTGCGCCTCCAGGGGGGCTCCTAAAAGCAAATAGTTGCTTTTCAGACTCTCAGACCCTGCCTGGGGGCGATGAACACGGAACGGAGGCGGATGCTGGAGAGTGATGGGTGCACAGAGCTTTGCATGGCATCTGTGATACCTCCCCACCATCCCGCCTTGAGCAAAGGCAGCTCTCCAGCCAGACCCTGCCCTAGCCCTCTCTCTGCAGGAGATGGCATTCCTCAGGGGCCATCCCATCGGGAGCCACAGGTCGGAGCCCAGCACCTGCCTTTGCTGCTAAAAGCAGGAACCGCTCACCATTCTTTGTACCCCTCACCCCAGGGTTAAACCAGAAGTAGATTAATTGGGTATTTATGTCCCAGATGTAGGACAGCACGTAGAGATTTTCCCAGCCCAACAAGTCTCCTACGGAGCCTGTGCCTCAGCTGCACCGCACCAGATCCCACGGGAAGCAAACCCCAGTCCAGTCTGTCACTGCTGTTGGAGGAGAGCAGGAGTGTCCCCAGGATAGCATTGCAAATATTTATGTCATTCCGTGGGAGCTCTCGGCCCCTCGCCACAACCCCTGGGAGTGTCGTGACGTGCACAAGAGCCTGGGAAGGGGCGGCAGCGACCCCCTTGTGTCGGTCCCTGTTGCTCCCCACAGCAGGCAGGCACAGAAACCTGCATCCCCGGGCAAGGGCATAACTCTCAGAGCAAGGCTCGCCTGCAGCTCCTTAACCACTGCGGGGCCCTCGTAGGCACAAGAGAACTGGGAATTTTCCTTTTTTTTTTTTTTTTAAAGAAAAAAAGATAAGATCACAGTAAGGAGGCAGCAGCTAAGAGCAGTGGCTGTGCTCCACCCAAGCTCTCCCAGCAACAGCTCTGGGATGCAGTGAGGCTTTAGGGAATGGGGTCACTTCATCAAGTGCTCCAAGCGGATGCGAAACTACAGATGCAGACACAAGCGCTGTATTGGGGATTTCCTGGAAAGCTGAATGGAAAGGAGAAAAGGGAAAGTGGCAGAGAAATCAGGAGGATTGGCAAATTACCTAATGATTGCAAAACTCTTTGAAGATGGAAAGGGTGGGATAAAGCTCTTACCCAAATCCCCAAATATCCCAAACTGTGAGATAATAGTTTGCTGGACTTTGGCCAGAAATCACAGTCCCTGTCATCTATGAAGAGCAATCGCTGAAAATCCTGCTGGCGGCTTCCCTATCTGCAAGTCGTCTGGAGGCAGCAGCCACCTGGTGATTCCCAGGGGAAGGACGACGGACACGTCGGACGATCCAGACAGAGGGGCTCCTCTCACCTCGTCAGCACCCCGTGGGGTCCTGACCCACCCCAAATCTGCAATGCTACTCACCAGTACATCTCTACTGGGCTGGGTGAAAGCATCTCCAAGACCTGGCACATCCAAACCCCCGAGGGGCCACAGAGCTGTCCCAGCGAGGTGACTGCGCGGGGGCTGCAAAGGCAGAGCCTGGACATCAGGAGCAAAGGGCAAAACTCCTCCTTGCTCCAAGAAATATCCTGAAGCTTACATCAAGACAGCTGTGATGCCGCGCAAGGGCTAAACATGAGTAACTCTTCAAATTCCAGGATTGGCACTGGAAATGCGAGTGCTCCCAGGACCCAGAGGTGTTTTGGTTCAGCCCTGATGAGCGCGGTGCTGTGCGCAGCCCTTCCCGACTCCAGACATCACTTCCCCCTGTTGTGAAATGCTGATAATACTCTTTCCCTTCTTCATACGGGGCTTGAGGAACCCGCGAGGAAAGGGCATGGGGAGCTGCTTGGCAGTAACAGTGTTTTATCCTCCAGGGCTTTCAGCTCACCCTGAACCCCCCTGCAAAGGCTGACCACGCTACCCAGCGAAGAAGCTGAAATTTGGGATACACGCAAAACAGTGGATTGTTCAAGTGCACAGCACGGGGCAAAGGCATGACTGGGGCAGGCGACTGCACCATCACGTAGGACCTTGTACCTGCATCACTCGGTGCCACTGAGCCCTTGCTAGCTAAGTGCCACGTGCTCTTCAGCTGGGCTCACTTCTCTGCCCTTCCAGAGACTCTGGACGTGTCACCATCTCCATCCCTTCCCCCAGATGCCGGGGCACTGCTCCTGCTTTGCAGGAGAGCAGCAGTCCCACCGGGATGCAACAGGGCTAACCCAAATGTGCCCTGGGCACCGACAGCCTTCGGTGGTCAGGGTTGAAAAACAGGTGTACCAGTTGGCTGCAGCCCCAGAACAGCTGAGATCAGGTCGTAATATCCATAAGAGCTTTTTTCACACATCTTGAAAAATGGTGAGCGGGACTTTTCTGCCTGAACCAGGTCAGATGCAGCCATAATCCATGGCTAGGCAATTCCTCAGCCACCAGCAGCGGTCTCTCAATAGAGAGGAAACGCCTCCTTATTAAAACCCTCAACCTTTCCGTATTAAACCATTCGTTTCTGCAAATCCACATTGCCAGCAGACCGTTTGCTTGCTTAGTATTCACACACCTGTGAGTTAGGCTGGAAATAGATATTAAAATACCCACCTAAGCCCCCAGGTCACCCAGCTCTCCCTTCCAGCCCTACCATGGGAGAGCTCCCCGCCATACACTCTTCAGCGCTCGAGGTAAATAAATAACGCTCCCACGAGGATGCAGGAAATCAATACGCTTCCTTCCTTTGTGGTAAATTATATTCTGATTAAAAGCTAAATGAGCTGAACTCAAACGTCAATTACCATCAGAAAACATCAATAAAATATGTTGTTACTGTTTAATGAAGTACCTGTTTCCTCATCTGTCATTTCCCCTGGGGACACTTAACTTTATCGGACAGGCTGCAGGTGAAGCGCGTGGCAGGGCAGACATCCCTTCATCCTTCTTCATCACAGTTTTTCCTGGCAATATTCCCCATTTTGTGATTCTCGGGGAGCAAGGGACAAGATCAGACCAAGTCTGCTTGACCCAAACTGGTTTTGTGGCGTGGATTGCATGCGAGCGGCTCTTAAACGTGCTTCTGAGGTGGCATTTTTTGGAGGGGAGCAATGCATTGAGTAAGAGACCAGGACTCGGTTCAGACGCTCTTTACGTTAATTTGCTTTCATTATGCTCTATCACATCGACAGGGCTTGGCAGCAAACCCTTACCATGTATTAACAGACTGACTTTTCTGACGTTTCAGAGCATTTTCATTCAGAGACCAAAAAATGCTGCCTCTGACAACCCTCTTGGGAAGCTGGCACCAGTCTGCAGGCAGAGGAGCAGCGCACGCAGGTGACAGCTGTGTCTTATACGGCCTTGAGGGTCCAAGGAAGAGGCAGGTAAGATCTGGCTTCACCACAGGAGATGGCACAGATGGGCAAGTGTGGGGTGAGGAAAGATTTTTTTCCAGAAGACAACCTGAAATCCCCAAACACCTCATTTAAAGATGTAGTTTCTTCTTTTATGTCGAGGCAGAGCTGCTGAGCCCCAGGTGCTGCCACAATACAAATATTAGAGCCTTCTCCAAGAGACTTCACCAACACTAGAAGTGCCCCTTGTTCGTCACGACCAACAGCAGAGTGTCTCTTATGGCTCTTTTTCTTGCCCACCATGAAGGGGAGGCCACCAAAAAGCAAGGTGAGAGGAGCCTCTTCTCTGTCCAGCCATGGAGCATCAATGGGAGAGGCAAGAGCGGAGCCAGTGGGGGTCTCTGTCATCTCCTGCAGGGATGTTTCTCTAGAGGAGAAGAAATTGGGAAGCAAACCAAGGAGGCAGGGAAGAAACAACTGACCCAACGAATCGGTAGATCCTTCCAAAACGCAGCCACAGATCTTCTCCTTCTCTTTTTGGTATTAAAATACTTGTGCCCCCTTCTTCCTCCTCTTCAGCTTTGGATTCAGCTCTGAAGTTTACCTTAGGTGCTTGGCAACTGCTGCCTTTTGAGAAAAGATGGGGCCACCATGAAATATCTTTCCCTGCCCCTGGTTCTTTGCGTGATCTTCTGCTCCAGCTCTGACCTGCATGACGATGCCCATCGCTGACAACCGGCGTCACCCAAGATGCTCTCAACTGCCTGGCAGAAGAGGGGAAGCCGTGCGTGGAGCGCGTCGCACATCACTCGCCGGCTCGTGTGGCACCTGACATTTGGGAGGCATCGCAAAATCCATCCCCGAGCCGACAAAATCCACCCTGCGGCATTTAGGGGGTTTGCAGATGGTTATGCAGTGGTAAGGAAAGGTCATCTTATTATTATGGGAACTGAGTGAGGGGCCTGGCAGTTCTGCCAGCTGGCGTTGAGATTTTGGGTTTACGCAATCCAAAAGAGATAAAAAGACAAAAGTTTGATAAAAGTCACCCTGGCCACACTGGACTTTTTTTTTTTTTTATTTATTTTTTAAAAAGCCTCAGTCAGCTCAACCAATAACCATTTGTGTTTATACAGCCCCTTTCATCCTAAATTGTGCTGCAGCATTTCAGAGACTCTCAGATCACAGCTTCTCTATTCATTGACCCCCACACGGTGTCAGGTAGCTGGGAATGTGAGAAAGACTTCTTTGTCTCTCCACACTGCAGTAAAAGTTGCACACGCTGCCATGCCTTAGCCCAATCCCATAAAAAACTCAATACTTTTTAATCCAAGGGAACTTTTTACGTCACAGGTAACAGGCTGTGCCGGGTGGGCTTCCCCAGGCTGTTTCCCCACACCTGCCTCTTCTGCCCCAAACAGGCTCAACTCCCGTCACAAACTGAATTTCCCTCAGAGACATCAACTGGTATAAAAGTCTGTAAAGAGGCACCTGATTTTCATAGATAGGCCATAATTTTCATAAATTAGCCCAGGCATCCAAGGGAGATACTGGCTAGCCAGAAAGTGGGGTTACCCCATCTCACGCTGCCTCCGAGTGGGGCAAACAAAGCAGCCCGGAGGTTAAGGACAGGCAAACCCTACTTACACGTACCCCTAACAAAAAAATAGAGAGTCTTGCACAAATAGAGGTCAGTTCATCCTGCAGCCGTGACACTGGCGCTGTGTGGGAATACAGATTCAGCACCTTTTATAAGGTGCCATTGCTTGAAATGTAGTTCATCTACCTGATATTTTAATGTGGTTTTTTTAAGGGACAGGAACACTCTCCCCGTGTTCCTACACCATGAAGCGCGCTTAAATAAAGGGTTGCATCCTGCCACTTCCCCACTGATGCTGGCGAGGTGTTCTTTTTTAAAAAGAAAAACAGACACCAGCAGAACAGCACCACAGCTCAGACTGCGACTAATTGCTCGACATCCCCACATGCAAATGGACCGAGTGCCGGGGAGCAAATTTGTCAGGCAGCCCCCCTTCCCCAGAGGGACGAGGACAGCAGGGGCTTCCTTGCATCACACGGGGTTTGGACAAGGAGGCTGAGGCAGGGCTCGTCCCCTCTCCCTCTGCAATCCCATTTCGCATACGAAACCAATTATTTGCCAGTAGTGGTACCACCGCAGCCCATCTAGACCTCACTGTTGTTCCCTTTTAGCCTTAATATTTAAAAAAACTTGCAAAGTGCAATTTTCCCGTTTCCAAGGCACTCTGCTCGGCTTTAGCTCACACACAGGAGCTTTAGAGAACATCCTTCTTTTTGCAAAGAAAAGATGAGCAGACGTGACACATTAAGGTAGGGAAGAACCAGAGTTGGCGTTAGTGAGGTCTGAGCTTTGCAGCCTGTTTCATACTGCAGGATATTTTAATGTATTGCAGATGTCTTAAATACCCGTAAAGAGTGATCTTCACACTTGGAGCAAGATTGGCAAAAAAAAAAAAAAAAAAAAAAAAAAAAAGAGCCATTAATACAGAATACAATTGACTTAGTTGAATCCCCATCATCCCCTTTGCTTTTATATCAGGTATTTGGGGCTTTAGAGGGTTTTCATTCATAAATCAGCTTCCTTTTACGCCGTTTCTTACAGCAAAGAACAAATAAGACTTGGCGCTCTCATAGCACTTTGCATCTGGAACCCCAGAGCTTTGCAAGAAGATGTGCGAGATGCATTTTCTTTGCACATCTAATAGCAAAAGGGAAAGGTAAGAAACTCGTCGAGGCTGACAAGCTCGCCCGACAGACCGTGCCTGAGTATCCCTCAATGTGTCATCACTTCATACCTATAATTTCAGCTCGTACCGCTGTAAAAATGAGTGTGATGTCAGAAACTTGGAATGATAATTTGATTTCAAGATCAAATAATAACATGCATGGAGGAGGAGCTGGATTATGTGCTTGGTTTGGGGATAAAGGCATCGAGCTGGTGGTCACGGTATCCTGATTATATTCGTCCTGTTTAAAATGAGTTCATTAATACAGTTTTAGCCACATGTCACAGCACATAGGACAGTAAATAAGAGCAAACGCACCCATCAGAAATAACACATTTTAAAAATGCAAGGCGTAAAAAACCCAATATCATCTGTAAGTTAAATATCCTTAAACCACGGGGCAGAAGAAGGGTTAGAAATAGATTATGTAATTTGGGTCACAATAACCACTTTTTCTTTCTACGCTTTCTTGTTTTCATGGGTGACAATTCATGTAACCAAACCCATACTGCAAACCTGACCAATTTAGAGCTTATGCAGGAAGACATCTGAGCCAGGGACGCGACCAAGCGTATATTCCTCAAATGACATCGAAGCAAACAAGAAAACAGATCTTCACTCTGTCCGGAGCTACATGGACAAAATCCATTTCGCTTCCAGTCCCGGCATGTCACCTCTCCAGCTACGCAAATTTATTAGAAGCGTTTTCAAACGCCCTCCCTAACACACTGCTGTCACCATGTTTCCTGAAACACTGAATCTTGGCGAGGAAGCCGAGGACCACGTTACCTCTTGCGCACAGCTTCCATGCTGAGATGTTTGCCCATATCTAGCACCCAGCATGGAAACGGGATTTCATCTTTCACCCGTCTTCTCGGTGGAGCTGTGGCGTAAGAGGTCCTGGCGCCGACGGAACAGACAGGCAAAGCTGGACTTTGGGGTGGGGTTTTGGTAAGCTGCTCTGCCAGCCCCTCCCTGGCCACCGACCGGCAGAAAAGCCTTCCTCCACAGAAAACGGCGGGATGGGGATCAGCAAAGCCAAAATCTCATTTTGGATTTATTCTGGGCAGCCTTCAGGGGCTGGAGGAGCTTCCATGTTACATCCCCAGGCCGGTAAGAGCTGGTGCAATCAAACACCCCAAGGTCACAAGGAAAGAAAAGCAGCCTTTGCCCAAGGCTTAACTTTCTCCTCTCCTCCCAGCTCTGCTCAGCGCTTATCCCACATTCAAGTCCTCAAACCCAAGGAAAGCCTGACTCACTCCCTATCACGGTCATCAGTCATCCATACATGTGGCTTTGGTCTGTGGAAAAAGAAACTGGTTTAATTTTCCAACAGTTTATGGCCAGATATTCCTGCTGGCAAAAAGAGCTGCGAATTTTTTACGGGGGCCCTTTGCTCCTTGTGCGTTTGTGTTTTCAGCTCCTTTGCCTGGAAAAACTCCCAGCAGAAACCTGAGCGGCTGCAGGAAAGATGCAGGGCATCAGGGCAGCCCCATCCCACGCCACGCAGCTTCGCCAAAGCATTCTGTCCCCTTCCCCTGCTCGTGGGGACAGACAGACGTCACCCCGGAGGCCGAGAGCACCAGCAGCACCGACTGCCTCCTTGCCCTGGCCCCGTGGTCTGTGCCTGGAGCTGAGCCTCTTCCGAGGAACTCGCCTGGCACCTTCCCATGGGTGCTGGGGTTGGAGAGAGGCAGGAAGATAAAAGACTGCCCCGAGGTCGTGGCTATGGGGAAGAAAACACTTGTTCAAATGTCTTTGATCTTATGCAAACACCTTGGAAAAGCACTGCTGCACAATTTGTTTGAGAGTTTCCTGAAGAGCAAAACTGCCTCTTCCAAGGCACGATGAACACCCAAGGTTTACAACAGCTGCACAAGGCGATAAACACGGAGCGCAACATCTAGGGGCACCACTCAACACGGCGCTCATGTGCAACAGCAGCATGTATTCAGTCCGAAAGCTTCCCCACCGGATAGCAACCTGGCAAGCCAATGCCCGAGCCGGGCGGCTGCTCTCGCACGGCTCCGTCGGCATTGCTGGAGGCACGACGTGCTCGTGCTGCAGGCACACCCCGGCCCCTCGAGGAAGGGGTGCTCGAGACACCCGGTTTCGGTTGAACTGCATTATAGGTTTGTAACTAGGGATGGGACTGAATCCAAACACTGACTTCCAAGTGATCTGGAAAAGAGTTTTCACTTGGCTCCTTTCGCAAAATCACCCGAACACGAGCGCTTTGGGGACGCTGGGATCTCAGCGGGGTCCGGGGAGACGCAGTCCAGCCTTTGCATGACATGCCCTGACGTCCACAGGAAAGCTCACCCAAACGATTTCCACGCTCGGGCTCATTCAAAGCACTCCAGGCTCCTCCAGCACAAGTCACATTTCTTGCCTTGCTGCTGGTTTGAATTTACTCACTGGAATAAGCATCCACTGAACTGTGCTGAGCCACAGCCACGTTGGGGAGCCCAGGCCAACTTTTTTTCTGGCCATACAGACCAGGACATGTTTACTCAGAACTTGGAAAAATGATTCAACTTTTATTTTAGCTCAGAGGAGAGACCAAGGGGTCACCTTTAAGCTAAGGGTGGTATAAATAGAGGCTGAGTGAAAAAAGCAACGTACAGAAAGCCAGAGAAGTGCTCTTTCCAGGAGGGAGGAGGAAAGCAAGACCCCATAACCCTGAGCAGGTTAATAGGGACCAGGGTCCAGGTCAGCCCCACTCTTCAGCCCCATCTGTCCCACCTCCGTATGGATCTGGGCAAGTCCACAGCTGCCTCAATCTACATACTCATGTGGATCTGTGCCTCGGGATGCAACGGCGTACCTTCAGCAGGCAGAGCAAAAGCCAAAACTTCTGCAGCTCCTGGCCCTGAGCTTTCCCCTGCTCTTGGACGCTGCTGCCAAGTCTCTGTCAAAGAGACTGCAGGCAGGGAAAGAGGTCTGGGGGAAAGGAGGACTGGATGCTGGAAAATAACCCAGGTGACTAAGGCATTAGGTTTTTGGGGATATAAAGAAAATCAGTGTCTCAGAAAACCACAGCCAAACACTGGGGTGAAATTAGTTTTCACCCAGCACCCTGAGCTGCCCAAAGAAAGAGTTTAAAGCGCAGCTGGTGGCACCTAAAGCCCGAGCAAGGCTAAGTCGCGCACCACGAGCTGCAGCACAGTCGCGCTGTTGCTGAACTTGCCACCTGTGCAGTCCCTGCTTTCCTCTCCAAGGCAACACCCGTCAATCTCCCAGGGATGATCCAGGGCTTAGCAACTGTCTGCAAGCCCTTGAGGATCCCTGATGGAGTGCCTTGCTGCACAGCAGAATACGGCGATATTTTCTTTGCTGTATTAATACAGCTGTCGCCGCTCTCATGTGAACACTTGCCACCTGCCAGCATTCGCTGCAGCAGTCTCCTAAGGGACCACTGGCCCAGGGAAGCCGTCCCCTGCTCCAGCACCAAAGCAACGGCATGCCCCGGTGCAAACCCCGAGCTGTGCAAAGGATGGGGAGAGGACCGAGCGCCTCCAACGAGCAACACCTCCTGCGGAAGAGCCTCAGTGCTGCATGGGCTGGATTTATTTGGGTCTGCTATTGCATGTTTTACCATCACAGTTTGCTAGAATGATTCAGTATTAGGAGCTTGCGTCTCTATGCTTACACTGGCACCAACAACTTCACAGCGTTTAGTGCCAAAAGAAACACGCAGGCAGACATGTGAAAGCAGGTATTCGGCAGCAGAGCCGTTCGCCGTTGCATCAGCGGCCTCGGGTTATTTTTACGAGGAGTGCAGAGCGCACACTTGGCTGCGGCTCACCGTTAGTCTCCCAGGGCCAAACGTGGAGGAGAAACCAGCTTAGTCACGATGCTTTGGAAAAGGGTAACCTCAGCAGGGGAACGGGGCCTCTCTGCCTGGAAACACGCCCGTCAGAATAGGTTTCTCCAGTTTCCCATCTCGTTGACCCATGGGGGAGGAGAGAAGGATCTTATTCTCCATAAGAAAAGGGAAAGGAATGTATTGGTATCCTTGCACAGGTTTAGCTACGCAGCACAGGGATGTGTCTGTATCTTGAGCTCACACTGTAGGACATGGGACATCCATCCTCGATCTAGAGGCGGCCATTTGAGTCCCTGATGTCCCCGAGTCATGTCTGCATGCTGCTCCACTCGCTCCACTCTTCCCAACACGGTTTGTTGAGTGTGGAGAGTTTTATGAAGCACTTCCAGAGCCAGTCTCACCCTGTAGCCCAGGCAGACACACCCCGAGCACCGCCGCAGCTTTTCCTCAGCAAAATTAAAGAAATGCTTAAATATTTCAAAAAAATAATTTCCCTCAATTTTAAATAGTAGTGGAGACTATTATTAAGTAAAACACCCACAAGAAACAGCATTGGATGACTTTATCCCTTCACACACTCTTACAGGAAACTAAAGACCCATTATTAGCAGTACGTCCAGGAGAGCGATGCCTCCAGGTCCCAGCTTGGACCCCTGCCCTACCACACCAGGCACATCATACCTGTGGACGGTCCCTTCCTAAGAAGAGCTTAAAAATGCCACATGCAAATCAAAGGGCAGCACAGATAGGTAAACACCTTGCAGCTCAGCAGCAGAGATGAGAACAGATGAGCTAGCTCCGAGTTTGCTGTCTCCAGGAGGGAAAAGCGAACAAACAACCCCCTCCCCAACAAAATCCAAGGACACAGAATGCAACAAGTGTGCTCTTGGCAGAAATTCAGAGGCCCGATAAGCTCGCTGGGACCCGCCGGGAGATACACGCATCCCTTCCAGGAACACCTGAAAAATATGTGGGGCTCGCTGTGTGATCCGCAAGGGGGGCTGGGAATGTCCCCCCAGGACGTGGCTGGGACACTGGTGGTGCTGCGCTCCAGGAGGGCTGCAGGAAGGGCTGCAGGGGATGGACCCCCAAACATCAGGCACGCACCCCGCCTGGGGCGTCTGCAGCTCTCCTCCCCGCTCCAGGATACATCAGCACATGAAGTCTTATGTGCGGTAATGAACCTGGATGATTGATGCCATGGCGCTGCTCCAGGCAGCTCTTTCCCAAGGACAAAAAGGCATGGGAAGGGTTTGGAGGATGGGGAAGGAGAGTGTTTGGGAATAACGTGGCGTGGGAGGTGGTTCCTGGTGGCCCTCAAAGAGAGCTCCATCACACCTACAAGCGTGACCAGAGCCAAACACGGGTTACGGGGGTGGAAGGGCTTCCTTTTTGCTCAAAGCGAACTTTTTAGTAGCTTATTGGTTCCAGACAGCAAGTTCAGGGAAGCCACGCAGCTCCCACGCTCCCAGGAAAGCTGTTACAATGACGTCCCACCAGGAAGCTCTGCACACCCTCCTCCGGGCTTACCGGAAAACATCACTCAGCCCCTTCCTACAAGTCACATCACTTGTTTTAAATGCGACCTTAATTCCTGTCAAGCAATGTGCAGGGGAGAAGAAAAACACAAACACGATGGATGAGCCTTCAGCCCCCCCCGACCGGTACCAGACAAGACGAAACACAGACAGAAAAGTCTCTTTCGGAGGAAGCCCATTCCCGGGAGTTTCAAGAGGAGTTGAGGCAGCACCGCCAACCACAGCTCCTGCTCGCCCTGCAGCCTGCACAGTGCTTTGCAGAAGGGAAGTATTTCTTCTGAAAGGTGTGGATCTTAGATGCTTGCAACCAATTAACCTTTGGTGCACGACACGTCACCACGACTATAGAGCCAGGACACATCACACCGGTTTAGCAGAGCTGTGCCATCCTCCCAGAATCACAGGTAGGGGACTGCAGCACAGGAGGACTAAGAACTCAAACATCCCCAGAGATCTGATGCCACCTACATGCCCTGTGATCACTGTCTGGTAGCTTTTGGTCTTCTCTCTTACCCATCTTCCTCCTCACCCAGCATGTTTTGAGAGATCAGACATTGCACACCTTTCGAAGCCTACAGGGCTCTGCAAATCAGACATCAACAATGCTGCTTGTTTAAAAGAAGGCCTGGGGAAAGACACCTTAATTATCCAAACAGCCAGTGGCCACCACGCAAAGTCACATTTACCATAGAAGGGAAAGGAGCCAGCCTGGGATTTTCAAAAGCCCTTATGCCGCTATAGCTGCCAGTGAGCAAATGGGCTGAGAGTTTTAAAAGCCCACATCTGCCTGGGGCTGTGCTCACAGAGAAACCTGCTCATGTCTGAGCCCAAACAGCAGCCCATGGAGGCTGTGCTTTTTTGGGAACCTGGCCTTGAAGGCACAGCCAAGGACTCTCTCGTCATTTGGGGTCATGATAAATATTGCACAAGGGCGAGGAACGGTCTGTTATTCTTGCAAGGCACAAAGTGTTCCTGATGGGGTAAGGTCTTTGACACAGAAAGAGAAAGTGGCAGAAAGCAGAAATAATTTGCAAAACAAAGTGCTGACGGCCGAAGTGCTAACACGAGGTGAGCATCACTTGGTCAGCTGGAAAGCCCGATACTGTGCAATCAAACCACGATTTCTGAGCAGGTCCTCTCTGTCCAAAGACACGCAAGCACAGCAGTAACCAGCAGGCTTTTTCGCTGGAACTCAGAGGTAAGCTCCATGCTTCCAGCAGAACGGCTTCCCACGTCAGCACAGTTACGGAGATGTGATTAGACCACGGAACCTACCGGTTTGGGGCAGTGGATGTATCTAGCAAGGCTGATGATCAAGTCATGAGTGATTGGATCCACCAGGTTTCGAAAGCTGGCATATCGATAGAGGACATCATCCAGAGAGGTTGACTCCATTCCCAAATCCTGCAGAAAACAGGTTAAAGGAGCAATATGAGATGTGCTACAAAAGCCAGCACAAGCATGGATCTTAAAATTAGCCCACGTTGGTGGTCCCCATGAAGAAGCCAGGAAGAAAGCAATTCCCACCACCACCCAGCACAAGGAAGGGACACATGAGCACGTCACCCTGGGGAAGGCTGCGCTCCTGTGCTTTATCTGCTCTGCAAAGAGGCATTAGGGGTGCAGGATGAACACCCTCATGCCTCTCACAAGCCATAAATCCACAGTATGCTTGCAACAAGGCAAAATCACAAATGACTCCAGCTTGATCAGCATGAAACTAGAACTGGAAAATAAGTACAGCACAGACATGCTCTGGTTCTGCTGTGCATAGGGAGGAAGGAATGAGCCTAAAATTGCACCAACGGAAACAGGAGGATAAATTGAGGAGGGCTGGGAAGAGTGAAGTGCTGGACTAGATTGCCTGGGGAAGGGGCGGAGGCTCTGCCGCTGGAGAATGGACAAGGATGTGTCAGGAACAATTTAGATTGAGCTGATCCTGCCCCAGGGATGGATCAGACCTCCTGAGGTCCCCTCCAAGACTATTTTCTAAGATTTTCAATCCTTAGACATAATCATTTGAGGAATTTTGCCAGAGAACTCGTCGTTGTATTAAACACGTTAGTGCACATGGACAAGGAGGGGAAGGGTTTATATATAGCGTACTCTTCTTACTTCACATATTTTGTCTCCGCTATGTTTTGTTCCTCAGCAGCAGCCCATCAGGGGACAGGACAGCACTTCTCTCAGATGAACACATGTTGCACAAGGTCCACCAGCTGCCCCATAGAATAACCCTGTGCCAGAGCGGGTCCATCAAGACGAGCCTCACAGGTCTCGTCCAACGCTGGAGCTCCAGGAGAGCTGGGCTCATCTTCCAGTCCTGCCGTACTGCGTGAGCTTGAGCGAGCCATTTCCCTTTTGCCTTTTATTTTTGACAGGAATTAAGATGGATTGTATTTCTCTTCAAAGGCTTGATTTCGCTTTTTAAGAGTGAAGCCCAGAAGCAGCCTCCTCTGCTCAGTGTGGATGGGGTTTAGCAAAATGAAGACCCGCGGGTCCTACTGCATTTCAGGAAACTCATCTCTCCTTTGCGTAATGCATCCACCTTCCCATAGCAGAGATGCCACCACACAGACCCCAAGGCATTCACTTTCCAGATGACCTCTACAAGACCCAGTGGGCAGGGAAATCTCCACACCGAGACCTGCCTGCCACCCTGCCATGCATTTTGGCAAGACAGAGCCCCTGCCTTGCCAAAACAGTGTGGAAATGGTCGTTTGACAGCCAACACCGAATAGTGGAGATGCAGCTTGGTAAGGAAGAACTGACCACCAGCATTGCGGCAGTGCAAACACTTGTGCAGGAAGCCACAACCTCTGGTGCTTCAAGCCCTCACTGGCAATGGGAGCTGGGTTTGTAAGCTGGTGGGCTGGTCCAGCTCAGTGCCTACTGCTTCTTGAACCAAGACACAGCAGAGATGAGGAATCATTTCATCTATCCACTAAAAAACAGGCAATGATGAATTCCTCGTATCTGTATCTCCACTAGCATTGAGGAAAATGACTTCTGACCCCCAAGAACAGCCACGCTGCAGAGACTTGTCCACAACTGCGTCAAATGCCAAGTCCTCCTCCCACACAGCTGGCGGCATCTGGCATGAAGAATTTAATGAATTTCATGAAAACACGCGTATCTCGGGGGTGAAAAGGCCTGCTGCCCAGCAATGGCAGTGTTCCCAGGAATTAATTGCGGTGTCATCAAACCAAACCGGCCCACTTCTACAAGGAATCTGAGGCTGAAAATGAGATGGAAGTTTCCAGTGAAGAAGGAATGAGCAATGCAAGAAACATGCATAAAGGGGGAAGCATTTGGTGCTCTGGTCCTCTTCTTAGGGAAACCCAACCAGTTACAGGGATGAAATACAGGAGGGGACCCTGAGGGCAAGGGGTGCTGTTGTGTGGAGCTGGGGAAAGTGAAGCATAAAAGTTATTTATAAGGTGCCGGTAACAGGAAGGTGCTATTTGGCCACATGGGAGTCTCGGTCTGGCTAAGTGACTCAAAAAAAAAAATAAAAATTGAAAAGTGTCAGACACACAGCACAGCGCTGGGATAATCTCATTCATCATCATCATCTTGCAAAAAGCAGTCCTTTGGACTCTCTTTTTATTTATAGTTTCGACTAATAACTTGTTATTTATTGAATAATGAATTATTCAGTCTCCAGCATCACTACCAGCACAGACATGAAGCTTTAACAGCTGTAGACACTCACGAGCAAGGTCTGCAAGGTACAGCTGTACCAGCAGCGCAGAGTGGATGTTGTAAAAGGAAGAGACAAGTGCTCGTAGTGGTGACTCTCCGTCCAAAGGCACCGAGGCGCCCGTCTGCCGACCCGCCAGGGAGTCACGAGAGGTTTGCTCCCTCCCAGGAGCTCAGACCCGAGACATGGCTGAGAGGGCGCCACAACTTGTCGAAAGCACAGATCACTATCCGCTGTTACTCTTCCATGTGGGCACAAATGATGCTTTAAGCCAGAGCCTGGGCAGAAGCAAGGAAGATTACAAAGCCCTGGGGGAGGAAGTGAAAAATATCGGTGCCCAAGTCATCTCTGTTTTTCCAGCTGGAGAAAAATGGGCAGCCAATAGCAGATGAATAACGCAGATCAACTCTTGGCTACATGGCTGATGCCGTCGCGAGGGTTTTGGCTTTTATGGCAATACGACATTCCCCAGGAACCACAGCCTGTTAGGGAGGGATGGGATCCACCTGTCTAGAAGGGGCAAGGGAATCTTTGGCAGCAGGCTGGCCAACTTGGTGAGGCAGGCTTTAAAGTGAAGAACTCGGGGGGTGGGGGCCAAAGTGGCAATGCTGGTGCCATCACATCCAACGGGGGAATATGCCAGGCCAACCAGAGCAGCAGGCCAGTCGGCCTCACCTCCATCCCTGGAAAGGTGATGGAGCAGTTCATTCTGGAGGTCATCTTCAGGCATGTAGAGAAAAAGAAGGTTATCAGAAGTAGTCCACATGGATTCACCAAGGGGAGATCATGCCTGACCAACCCGAGAGCCTTCTATGGTGGCGTGACTGGCTGGGGAGATGAAGGGAGAGCAGTGGATGCTGTTTACCTCGACTTCAGCAAGGCTTCTGACACTGTCTCCCATCCCATCCTCACAGACAAGCTCAGGAAGCGTGGGTTAGATGAGAGGACAGCGAGGTGGATGGAGAACTGGCCGAAGGGCAGAGCTCAGAGGGTCGTGATCAACGGGGCAGAGTCTGGCTGGAGGCCCGTAACTGGCCGTGTTCCCCAGGGGTCTGTGCTGGGGCCAGTCCTGTTCAACACGTTCATCAGTGACCTGGACAGACGGACAGAGCGTCCCCTCGGCAGGTTCGCTGACGGTACCGAGCTGGGAGGAGTGGCTGGTACACCCGAAGGCTGTGCTGCCATCCAGCGAGACCTGGACGGGCTGGAGAGCTGCGCCCAGGGGAACCTCATGGAATTCAGCAAGAGCAAGTGTCAGGTCCTGCCCCTGGGGAGGAACAACCCCCCGCACCAGCACAGGCTGGGGCTGACCTGATGGAGAGCGGCTCTGCTGGGAAGGCCCTGGCAGTGCTGGGGGGCAGCAGGTGACCATGAGCCAGCGACGGGTCCGTGTGGGCAAGAGGCCAGCGGTGTCCTGGGGTGCATTAAAGGAGTGTGGCAGCAGGACAAGGGAGGTTATCCTGCCCCTCTGCTCCGCCCTGGTGAGGCCACATCTGGAGTGCGGCATCCAGCTCTGGGCTCCCCAGGTCAAGAAGGACAGGGAACTGCTGGAGAGGGTCCAGCGGAGAGCTACGGAGATGGTCAGGGGCCTGGAGCATCCCCCTTAGGAGGAAAGGCTGAGAGACCTGGGCTTGTTCAGCCTGGAGAAGAGAAGGATGAGGGGGGTCTTGTCAGTGCTTATAAATATCTGAAGGGCGGGTGTCAAGAGGATGGGGCCGGGCTCTTTCCAGTGGTGTCCAACGACAGGACCAGGGGCGATGGGCACAAGTTGGAACATGGGAAGTTCCACCTGAACATGAGGAAAAACCCCTTCCCTGTGAGGGTGCCGGAGCAGTGGCACAGGCTGCCCAGAGAGGCTGTGGGGTCTCCTTCCCTGGAGACATCCAAACCCCCCTGGACGCGGTGCTGTGCCCCTGCTCTGGGTGTGCTGCTGGAGCAGGGGGTTGGACGGGATGGTCTCCAGAGGTCCCTTCCAGCCCCTCCAGGCTGGGATTCTGTGAACATTTTGCACTTCTGCAGAACTTGTCACGTGAGGACATTAGAGCATCTCATGAAGGCAAACTGCACTTATCACCCACAACCACAAGTCCTTACATTTAGAAGTGATGCATTTGAAAGGAAAGCATCACATAGAGGCATTACGTCCCTTACAGAGCTGAGCAGAGCAGCCCCGTGAGATGTTAAGCCCTGCAGATGTGAGAATGGAATCCATCTCAAACCTGTGCTCCAGCCAGAGCGCCGCAGCTCCCAGCCCTCACAGTATAAATGCAGCAGCATAGCTGCTGCTGTGGGAAATCAAAAAAGCAACACAGCAGTAAGAAAGCAGCTTTACACGGTCTAAAAGTTAAAAAAAAAAATGGAAAAAAAAGATAATCACAGGCAGGCAGAAAAACAGAAATATAATTCAGGAGCTTCAACTACCAGAAATTCACGATTCCTGTCAGACCCAGAGCACAGACCGGGACAGAAACCTGTGGCTGAGGGTGGGGGCTGTCCCCTAAATCCTGGCAACACTTTGCAGTTCACTCGGCTTAGGTGTGCGTTAAAAGCTCTGAGACAACCGTCCCCCAGCTGATGGCCCCGAGCTCGAGCTCGGCTGCTCCAGGGTCACAGTCTGCAGCTCACTATTGACAGCCACACATGCAATTTGGCAATAATTTACATGTAAAAGTTCCCTTTCTCCTGCCCCCAGTGTTTTAATACAGCAAATCCAAGGCAATAACACCTTGGCGCCCTGCAATAGATCGGAGTCTGTCCTGAGCTCGGAGATGCCCCAGCCCCAGTGAACCACGTGGGAAGGCACATCATTTGTACGTGCTGATGCTCCGTGACTTCAGACAGGCTGAAAATTATCTAGTCCGTCTTAAGACACTGGCTGTAGCAGCCAGAGGCTGCAATTACAGCTCATGCCACAAACAAGGTGGCAAGTCTTCAGCGTACTGGTTTCCTTGTTATTTTTAGGGGCATCACCACAGCACTGAGTTAACACCGGCTTTGCCGACACATCGACTGCAAACACGCCATTTGGTAAAAACCAGCCAAGGCAGTCAAAAAACCACACATGCGTGGGGCTGTTCTCCCCTGCTGGAAGCCCCCAAAAAAGCCCCGAAACAACAAACCCAACCAGCCGCAAAACCCAACCGGCCAATGTACCCACTGATTGCAAACATACCTAATATGAAAAATAAAGAGGCTGAACCCAGTTATGATCTATCCCACGGCTTCTGCCAAGTTGGCACTTAAAACAAATGAATTAATCTCAGCATCGAGATCTAGAGCTAAGATGAGGGCGTGCGCTGTGCTCCGCACGAGCAGCACGGTGACAGCCAGGCCAGCCCACCAAGGCTGCTCCAGCATGGTTGGGCTTAATTAGGCTGGAAAAACTCATTCCTTTGTTCAAGATTGTCTTCCTCCTCGGGTGTTTTGGTACCACACGGATCCACGGGTGACTGCGCAGAACTGGGTGGGTTTGGGAGCTCAGGCTCCTTTGCAAGAGGAAAAAAAGGGAGAAACAGAAATTGTGCAGATAATGTAGGGCAGGAAGATCCTCAAAGCAAACTCCCATTGTTTCAGGGAGAGAAACACCTCTCCTAACAGCAGTGTGGATATTACCTTCCTAGTCTGGTAGAGCTCAACGTTAGGATTAAGAAAACATCAAGTAAAAGCTGGATGTGGCCCATGGTCATATGGCATTGCTGGCAAACACCACGCACTACTGAGGGAGCTGGTGTGGGGGCTTGGTAGACGTAATCCCGCCCACACAGCTCTTGCCACGCTGGGATATTTGGGGATCAGACCAGGCTTAGCGTCTTGCCACTTCCCTTTAAGCATCTCAATATCTGAGAATTTTCTCTTAAGCTAAAATTAAAGTGTAGAACCAATAAATGGGAGAATTTCTCCTTCTCTCTCCTGTGAGAGCTTACATGTTTCACATGAAGTATTCCCTCCTCCCTCCTGGTACACATTTTTATGCACAGATGTCTTCTCAGCTGCTCCCTAAATCTCTCTGCCACACCAGCATTGTCTCTTTTCCACCACATGTAATATTTTAAAGCCACTCAAAGCTGAAACTTGTTCGAGGCCAAGTGATGAGCTCATCTGCAATTTAATAACTTAACACCAGCTCATGCTGTCAGCAGCGTATCACAAATCTCCAGCTTTGGAGAAAATGCCCAGCATCTGGCTCAAGTCACTTGGGGGTTTTTTCAGCACACTCCCTTCTCCCAGGGGATCTTTACCTGGATGGCAAGTGCAACTTTCAATAAGCAGGGTATATAAGGGTTTAAAATGACGGTATTTATGAGCCAGGCAGGACCATGGCTTTCTTGGAGCAGGACCATGGCTTTCCTGGTGGAGGCTGGAGGGGTGTTTTTCTAGGGTGCACCCAAGCCCCTGCACCTTGCTGAGACGGTTTGGGAAGGTTTGCACATGCACAGCAGGAGAAGAGGAACGTCTCTGCGTCCCTGAGCAACCTCGAATCCTGACGTCCCCAAGGGCACCGGCAGGAGGAGGCTGAGAGGACACTTCAGAGCAGCACATTCAACAGCACATCTACCCCCACGACGCAGCGGGCGCTAACGCCCAGCTCAGGCGGGACTTGGGATTAACGACACAAAACAAGCGGAGAAAGTCAGGAACGAAGAAGTGACTGAAAACAACCCAAAGGCTACGAGTAGATCAAAAAGCACCAGGGAAGAAGCTGCCGACCCTGACGTTGGGCAGCTCCCTGAAACCTGAGCTGCTGCCCCGTGTCGGTTTTACCAAACCATGCCTACTGCTGAGCACATCCGCTAAAGTCTCGCTTTGCCAGGCAAGACTAAGGAGTAAGGAGAGGAGATCACTTTGGTACTAAGTAGAAAAGCAAGAGTCTTGCTCAATTCATTGTGCTGCGCATCCTCCCTGCCAGCACCCGCGCCCTTCCTGCAATTTATCTGACTTGTTTCCAGCTTGAGGAGGCCAACAGAGAGCCAAACTGCTCATCAGTCCCTGGGTATGGCTTACCCACTGGAAGGACAGCTTCCCGCCACCAACTAGCTGCATTCAGCCTCCGCAGAGGAGCGTTCTGCAAACGTAGCAATGCAAAGCTATTAGATTTAAAAAAAAAAAAAAAAAAAAAAAAAAACCAAAGAAACAAACAAAAAAAAAAAGAGACAACAAAAAACCCAAACACAAAAAAACCCCAAACAAAAAAAAAAACTGTGAAGGAATTTGAAATGTAGATCAAAGAACTCCAGCAGAAAAATGTCATGCCTCCCTTCACGGCAGCCAGCGATAGAAACTTCGCAGCTATAGCCACAAAAGGCGTCAGAGAACCCACTTATTTTGGAAAAACACCAAGACAAGTGACGGCCCAGGCACCGTCAGTCCTGCTGCCCTGCAGAGCTGAAGCTGTGCTAGGTGCCGTCTTCAACCTGGGCCCCTTCTGCAAGCAGCAACCACAGAAACAGCCCTTCCACCCAAAACCCAGCCCAAACTAAGAGCTCACGATTGGCTTCCTCAGGCCAAGACGACCCGAGCAAAGCTGTTTACACAGTGAAAAAGGAAAAATAAATGCAAGCCAGGCATTTGGGTGCTGTACCCCCAGCTTATCTTTCCTTAGTGCCAGGTAAAACAACTTTCCTCCCCTTCTGCTGCCTGTCAAAAATTGCAGCACAACAACAGCTAACAGTTGAGCAACCAGCTTTTGAAGCTCCAAGTTGTTTCCATGAAACGCAGCATCGTGTAATAGTCCCCTAAGCCACAAGGAGCCATAAACAATGGAATTCAAGCCCATTTTTGCTTATTAAACTATTTATCACTACAAACTGAATTGCAGTTAGAGGAAAATTCAGCAGGTCCACGTGAGAAGTCACACGAGAAAGCAGGTTATGCTGCTGCTGCTTTCATTAACGCGAAGAGAATGCAGTTACAGGCTGCCCAAATGAGGTTACTCTGTCAAATATCACCCCGAGCTCCCGCAGTCGTGGCTGCTCATAAATATCCTGATAGCTGCTATTTTGGCCAGCACCGCTTCCAAAACTGTTTCTTATCTCCACTAATAGCCAGGGCAGTAGAATGAATTTGCAAGCGGAGAGGTTGGTACTATAAACATGGGTCAGGCATGAAGGAAGAGAAGGATTAATATTGTGCGCAATCAATCATCTGCAGCAACGTATCTGGGAAGAATGATTTCATGAGATGAGCATTAGCGATGCGGTGGGGAAGGTCAGCTCTGAGAGACGGGCATGTGAGATGTGACTCAACAGCAAGCACACTGTGGGCTGCTCAAAGGCTACAGGGTTGGTTTTCTTGACAGAGGACATATTTAGCTGCTCAACCCCCACGCCTTGTGAAGTACCCCCTTGAAAACAAGCAAACAAAATATATCTTGCCTTTGATCTGTAGGATGTTCGACTCCAACACAAATCCTCCGATGTCTGGTTGACTTATGAGGTTAGTAAGCCACCATAAAACTTGATATTTATGGATTTACCAGCTGCAGTTGGCCATGGCTGGCCACAGCGTCCAGGATCAGCCTCCACCTGTTTCGCACGTGATGAGCCCTCCGGCACGTGCCTCCCAGCTAATGAGTTTGGTGCCGCTTTACTTTCCTGTGAGATAAGACCGAGCAATGTGGAAGTGCATTGCTGGAAAGATTATCTGCCTGCTGCATTTACTGCAGCCCAACAGCTCTGGTCATCCACGTACACCCCCTATAAACCATGCGTTTATACATTGCAATAAGGTGTTTCACACATGCTATGAACAACTTAATTCTTAACTGGGTATCCTCAGGAAACAAGGCTAAAACAGTCACGCTGTCCATCCATCATCTTCTCTTCTTACCCAAACAGCTTTTTAACACAGGCACCAATTGTCGTGGGTCGAGAGAGGAGTAAAGCATCTGAAGGGCAATGAGGTTCCAACAGGTTTAGAGAAAAAAAAACAGACCTCAGCAATGCAAAGGTGCTCAAGTGTGCACCTTCAAAGCAGGCAGGCAGCATTTAGCAGCCACACGTGACTCGGCTGTGTCCGGGCAGCAAGTGGTGGGACCAGTACATCCGGACGGGGCGTCGCAGAAAGCGCCCTGCAAACCTCCAAACAAACCAGCAACTGCTACTGCAAATTTCTATGTCTAATCCACCAGCATGGTGCAAAACCGGAGTTTAAATATGTGGGATATTTTCTGTTTAAGAGAGTAAATATTGGTTTGGAACCAAGGATTGCTCATTTAAACCTCAAGTGAGGGTGCAGTGAGAGAAGAGAGTCAATGTTTCAGGGACAAAGTAAACACTTCCCTGGCAGATTGACTCAACTAATAAACAGTGGCAGCTTGAACCCCCTCCAGGAGACTGGAATTAGAGAAACTCAGAGAGATGGATTAATGGGCAGAGATATGATGCCGCCATCCAGGCAATAAACAACTGCGAATAAGATATTTGCAGAAGAATGAGCTGCATTTATTTTAAACTGCGAGGCAAATGCAATTACCCCAACTGGGGTTTGGCCAGACCACAGCTAACAGGCTTCTCCAGGAAAGCGCCTGTCGATATTTAATGAGAACAGATAGCCTCAGCTACTCATCCCATCTTGATTTACAGAGCCAGTGGGATCCCAGTACAGAAAAGCTTAGAAACACTATTTGGGAAGGTGACTCCAGGATTTGCTTTGAACAATTCAAACCATTTAGATCCATCGTTGCCTTTAACACAAGCATTTGTCTTAAGCTCACAAAATATTATCCATTCGTCCCTTCTGAACCAGTGGAGCTGCCCACATCCCGGTTTCCCATCCAAGCTGGTGCACCAGTCTGGGGCTCCAGCCCCGAGCCAGGATCCTGCTGGCCACACAGAGCCTGCACCAGATGGCTTCTGGTGAGACTTGTCACTTCCTTCTCCTGCTCCCCAGAGGGATGGGTGACAGCAGCAACCTCCCAGCAATGCTCCCAGCCAGCCTCAGCCCTAAGGTGCTCTGCACCGAAATGCTCCCAAGGACAGGCATCCCCCAAGGTCGTCCTCCTGCACAGGAAAGGTGGGGGCAGAAAAAGCTGCAGGTCTAAGGGCAAGACGTGGAGGAGGCTGTGAGCAAACACACCAGTCTCTCCAGTTTGCCAGGAGCTGCCTCACGGCCGCCTCACCTCCTGCTAGCCAACTCCACCCAAAGCCCACCACATTACATGGCTAAAATCCAAAGAAAAAGGTTAATGCATCACCCCTGCAAGACACCCACCCTATTAACTCCGCTCTTGCTGCTGGAACTCTCATTAACAACTCCGCAGCGAAGAATTAAAAGGAAATATGACAAATTTAACCAAGCATCTGCCATTTCCATCCTTGTGTGTCTGCTAAAAGAGCTTGCTGGAGCAACCCAGATGCTGACTGGAGTGTCCAAACCACATTTGCAGATGTGCAAATGAAAGTGAAAAGAAGTAAGTGAATGAAAAGTGAAAGAAGCAGAACTTCAATTTATCATTCCTTTTGCTCTGTGACTGGTACCTTTCACTACTAAAGGCAGTAGGGGTTGCACAGCGCCTCCTGCCCCAGCGCGGGTCAGTGCCTGATCCCCAGGACGAAGACTACGCACCAGCCCCAGCTTTGACTGCACTGTGCGGCCAGCTGGCAGCTCCTAACTGCACCTCTTCTCCCTGCCAACCCACATGCAAAAAAATACCTATTATCCCTTGCAAAAGTCTCCGAGATCTCTGTTGGAAAATGGACTTACAGGACAGGATGCATCTCATCTCCTGTCAGGTAAGGATCCAGACTTGCCACCTAAGCTCAGTCTACTGTCAATTCATATGAAGGTGGTGATTCATCCTATTCTAAGGCAGCTGGGCTGAGTCAGTCTCTGGATGTGGCTGTCTCTATCAGTTATCCACCAAGAAAAGCCCCTCTAATTAGCTTATCCTAGACATGTAATGTTTAGGCAACTGGAGCTGGAAAATCCCACTTGTACTGTTCTCACCTTGTGCTGTTTGCCAGCACAGCAAGCACAGAGCTCTACATGGCTTTTGTACCCGCTCTTCCAGCCAAAGAGCGGCCCCATCTGTTTTGCAGCTGATCATCCATCAATACCAGTCACATTTTTAAGTTTTGCTTTAGGCCCCCACTGTTTTGTTGGAAGTAACCAGGAGTTCAAACAACTCGTGTCCTTGGAAGGTGACAGTAGAGGCCTTACGGGCACTGAAGACTTTTATTTGTTCAGGCAGATATTGTACCACGTTGTGTTCGCATGTGCTAAATACACACACGCATCTTTATAGTAATTATTTGTGGGAACAAAAGAAAAAGGCAGAACTGAGATCCTTGCAGGAAAGGGGAAGGGATTCCCAAATAAAAGACGACACTGTCAGATGGGGAGGAATCACTCCTCTTCATAATTTCCACTGCCTGTTAGAGACCACCCCGCTGTCTGGGCACACAGTAAGTGAACGATTCCTGATACGAGAGCGCCATTCGCAGTGACACACCTTTCCCTGTTTGGGATTACAGACGGGTCTCCCGCACACACCACAACTGATGAGAGTTCTTGGAGCAACACCAAAAGCAACACTACAAGCACTTCGTGCTATCTGCTCATTATCCCCCACCTGCATGTACTGCCCTTCATTAACAGTAATAAGCCGAACACCCTTGCTTTACACATCCCTGTAAATAGCTCTGCTAAGGGATACACTAAGAAGAGAGGTCCAAAAATCTTGACTCGGATGGCCCAACCTTAATAATGAATCAAACGGGCAACAAGGCTTGAGCAACTGTGCCGTCTGTCCATCCCTCCACCTCTCTGACCTCCCCCAGGTAACTCCATGTGTCAGCCAGTCTCGTTAAACCATGGGAAAGGGCCTGAAGTCTCAAACGTAATTCAGGGGGAATCAGCATCAGGGGAAGGAAGAGACCCCAGTAGGGGAAGGACCAGGACTCGGCTGTGGCACACCCTGCATGACAGCAGATGGATGGACAGGGGGACAGATAGTCTGCAGCTGAGCCAGATGGTCCACAGCTGCCATCAGGGTTGCCCAGCTGGGTCTGCAAGGAGGACACTGGGGCCATCTGGGTTTTCCCAGAGCTGAGCTTTGGCTGATGTGATGGACAACCAAGAGAAGCCTGCAGGAAAGCCAGCCTCACCTGGCCCTGCACTGGCGACCACCTTCTTTTCTAAACAGAAAAGAGGAGAGAACCAGAGTCCTCACCTCTCACTCTTCCCTGCTCTAATCCAGCCACTTTCTCCAAACTGCCTTCACTTCACAGATTAACACAACACGGCATGAGCTGCCTGGCTCTGGCATTAATTCTGTTGAACCAGTGTCCAGTTAGCGGGAAAGCAGGATTTATTGCCTTGGCCCACCTGAGCCCCAACTCCTGTTTCCAGCAGCTGCCACCATGAGAGGTTTCAGGAGGAGGTCAGCACGGGTCTCCTTCTGATGTGCAACAGCGCAGTCCTGCCCGCCAGGGGAAAGTCCTTTCTGAGCAAGCATAATCAGCTGCTCCCAGGAGAAGGTGATCCCAATACAGCCAAGCACAGAAGGAATTGCAAATCACGGTTGAAAAGTCACATTTGCTTTTCTACCCATTCAAAGTGCTGCTTTCTGAACATCTCCCCCCCGTCCTCAGCCAGGAGAGCGGTTGCAATCCAATGATGGAAAAAGAAACTTGATAATTTCGGGGGATAAATCAGGTCTGTGTTAGCAGTACTGCCAAAAATACTGAGATGGGGATTACCCACACCTATCCGATCTGGGGGTTTTGTTTTGATGTACAACTCTGCCAAGCAGCGAGCACGCAGGCAGCCATATGAGCTGCTGGGAAACACTCCCACATCATCCCCAAGTACTGAAGCTCCCAGGCACATCACATTGAACCTGCAGCGTTGATAATGATGTTACCATATCACCAGGAAGCCTCCCGGACCACCCAGCGCCCAAAAGAAATCAATCCGTTACTGCACGTACAAGAAGAGCTTGCAATCCAATAACTGCTATCTAAAACCTGGTTTCACTTCCAAGCCCTGGGTTGATTATTATTGCATTAGCTATGGAGGGACGTATTGTTACCAGTCAATGAATGCTAAGCTCTACTTCAAAGGGACTGAATTTCGGCGGTGGAAGACTATACAAATGCTTTGATAATTACTTTGGGACCCTTCAAAGCAGATAGGTGCTAGAATAAAACCTAAGATCTTATTGATACAGGCACTAGTAAAAATAAGCGTCAATGATTCCTCAACACAGCTCTTCTCCAGAGTCGGTTATTTAAGGGAAGTAATTTAAGACATCTTTGAGAAAGAGAAATATTCAATTAACTCTTTAAACTGGCTGCCACAGAATGATATGCATGTTACAGAAAGATCATTTAGCAGCTGACTCCAACAAAAACATGTCAAGCCCTTTTTTTGTGCCATTTATACCACTGCGGAAGGCTGGATGAGAGGAGAGCAGCAACAGAAATGGGTTTAGATAGGTAGCGACAAGGGAAAAGCCAGACACTGCAACATGCACCACCAGCACTACCCAAAGCACACCAAACGCATCTCCGATGCGCTGCTGCACGCTTGGGCTGCCATCAGTACCTCCGGAAAGCAAATACACAGCTGAATCAGAAGGCAAAAGGTTTTGCTATAGCCAAAACCACGCCCTGGTAGGCAAGACTACGGGTATGTTCCTCTCCCCTCTTAGCCTGAGCACCCGGTCCTCTACACAGGCGCCCACGGATGCATCCCGCAGGAGGAGAAGTGGGAGCGCGTGCATATCCTGCAACGCACACAGCGCTGCTGCCCTACCCCAAGCCCTCCGTGGGGGTCCTGCCGCTGCCCCGAGGCGTCACTCCCTACCTCATTCCGCCCCAAAACAGAGTCCAGTCGTCTTCTCTCCCCGCACCCGAATGTGCATGAAGCGAACTGCACTGGTGACTCCACGTTGGCCAGACCTGAGCAACAACCACCTGAATGTGGCTGAAGGAGCAGTATTGATTCCCTGATCCACAACAGGTCTTCTCATCTCAGTCTCGGTTTGCAGGCACATGGACATCTGAAGTTCGAGTCTATCACTGGTTTTCTACCAGCAAGTAGAGTGGAGTTACTCTTTACAGTTACTTCGCTGCGCTTAATACAAGAGTCCGGCTGCGTACCGCTGCAACAAGACACATATTAGAGATTTTGCACCGTAAAACCTTCGATGGAACAAGATACAGGTAGATTTTAGCTCAAAACAAGAGACGAGAAAATAGGGTTGAACTTGACATTGAAATAAAACCTCCCTACCCCTTTTCCGCATTAAGACCTACCCTGAGTTAACAACAGCCTATTCCACGTCAATAATGAAGCCTCTTTCTACACTTGCTACCTTCTCAACAGTTAAAAGAGGCTTCCAGCAAAGGAGCAAAACAAACAAATCCCACAGCACCAAACTCATTTTCTTATTTAAGACAGAGCAACAGGAATGGAATAAAAATAAAGGTTTCCACAGCTTCTATCGTCTTGCCAAAAAGGGCAGCATTGCACAAGTAATTAATACGGACAACATGAATTTCAATTCTTTCATTTGCAAATCCAGCACCACAGTTAATCTCAAGCATGGGCAAAGTCCATTAATAAAGCAGATTCACGTAATGGGATTCAAAGTAATGGCAAATCAATACATAACACACTTGTATACTAGAATAATCTACGCTTTGCATAATAATCACAGTAACTATGATGCCGTGTATTTACATGGAGACGTATTCAAGACCAGCCCAGGCCACCCGACAAGCTTGGCGGGGTCTCTTTCCCCCGCAGTGGGATGCAGCCGGCACCGGGAATGAATGGCTGCTGAAGAAGTACCCAGCAAGAAAACCAGATAAACGTGCGCATGAAGCAGTTGCAGGAGGAACAAGAAATCAGGGAGGATGCTACTTAAGACAGAGGGTTGGCACTCCTAACCTCACCTGAAGAAAGGGAAAAGGATTTATTATGTGTCATCATGTCCCTGTGATTATGATAAAAAAAGGCTGAAAGCAATGGAGCCGAACGGAGCTGCACACCCGTGGCTACCATCCAACGCGTTCTCAAGAGCCACTCGAGGGCAGGGGTTGTCCGAGCAGCGCAGGGAAAGGACAAACTCCTCAGCAATCCCATTTCATGGATTAGACTTGGAGCTTGCAGCTCATTTCTCTCCAGAGACCGCCAGCAGGCGGTTGAGAAGTAATTTCACCGAACACCCACCACACGCGCTTTCGCACAAAGATACCCACCACGCTGAGCTGGAGAGCTAACCCCTAATTACAGGGTAATGACAGACAGGCTCTGAAACCAGCCACATCCACACAGCTCCAGCCTACGGGAAGGCAGGGACATCACCCACTTCTCCAATTATGTCCTAACCAAGCCTGTGAAATGCCTTTTTTGCAGGAGCTGTGCCTAAAAGTATGTGATGCCAAAGTGATATGTAGCACGAGAGCTAAAGCTGCATATCCAGGAAGGCAGAGCATGGCTGTACAGCTGCAGCCCCAAAGGATGCCCGGCACCAATTATCCACACGCAGCAAGGGTTTCCCACTGGCAGTGCTTTGCCTGTGACGCTCCTTTCACCGCTGAGCTCCACATCCGCACAGAAAGACACGCAAAGGTGGCAGGGTCGACACCCAACAGAGGGGTACAGCAGGAGCCGTGGAGAGGTGCTACCTGCTGTCCCCACCTCCTCCTTCTGCTTCCAGGCAGGCTATTAAGTGACCTTCCCAGTTCTTCACAGGGGAAGGAGAAGATCAAAGACTCCCTAAGTCTCACAAATGGTGGAGCTATTCTGGTTTTGGGGAGGCCCCCCCAGCCCTCTTTGTTATCAGCACCAGGAGTCAGGCCTCTCCACTTTAGTTGCTGAATTGCTACAGAGTCTTGGGCAAATAACTTAATTTCTCTTTTCTTCAGCTTCCGCAGCAGGAAGATGGAGGAGAAAACAAAGGACAACTGAGCAGATCTGTGGTGGTGCAAAGGTGCCTGAAGATGAAGGCAGCTTCCTCCACATTTTGAAAAGCCTGGTCCCCAGCCCTGGTGCAGTGTGAGTTTATTGAATTAGTCTTGATAACTACACTGCTTAGTCCCTCCAGGGTGAAATCAGGGAGAGAAGGACAAGTATTTTTACACCCCCAAGCAGCCACAAGCAAGGCACTGCATCAGCCTCTCCCGTGCAGCCCTACCGAAGAGCCGTCGAGTGCCTCATGCTCGGCAGCTTTTCAAGGTACGAGGTGAGACGAGTTCCCTTAAAATCCTTCCTCAAGCCCCTCTGGTCTCACCCTGGGCACCTGGCAGAGCCCTTCTCTCCAGGAGGTGCCTGCCCTTGGCAATCATCAGCCGCCACCAGGACCTTTCCTGTCCTCCACTGCAGGCTCAGGTGCATTTACCGTGACACCAATCCCAGCTCGTCTCCTCTTCAACTTAACCGCTGCCCTTCTCATCGCCTTTGATGCCTCAAAGCCCCTGTGGGCTATGCAGAGAGTCTTCCCTGGGAACAAACCGGAGAAACGGAATCCGAGCAGGTTAAACCCGTGTCCCCAGACTCACACACTGCTGCCTTCTGCCTTGAACATCCACACTGCAAACACCTTTAGCCGGGAGGCCACGGTTCTGCTCTCCTCCTTCTCCTTTGGGATATCTTATCTCATCCTTGCCAAGTCAGAAAACCACTTAAATACCTGACTAACTACAAGCACATGTTTAAGTCCCACTGAAGCCAAAGCGCTTTGATTATCACAGCACTTAATGCACGTTTTTGCTAAGCAGAACTTCTCTGCCACTGCCCTCTCCACCCAGGCTCTTCACGGCAGCGCAGGGTTCGACTCGAGAAGCAATGGCCAGGACACACCACAAACATCAGCTCACCAGAGCAAAATGCAGCTTAAGTGATCAGTGGAAGCGCATTTTGCACAAAATCAGGCAGCAAGATCCCAGGAGACGCAGGCAATTTGCGGGCTGGGCTGGTCGAGGAGCGCTCTGCCCTGAGCCAGCGCACTAACTTGCCAGCAAGCATTTCCAGTAAGTGCTATTAAGATCCTCCTCTTCATGCTGCAGAAGGGCTTGAGGGTGATGGCTGCGAGGGATGTGACAGATTAACCCACACATGGCCAGAGACCCCTGCACTTGGCCACGAAGAGAAATCCATCCAGGTTTCACTAGTGGTGCTGAACAGACACAGAAAATAAGCATCCTCTCTGCTGCGCTCCATGCCCGTCGCCCTGTTTGCAGGTCCGCTACCAGGGGGAAGAGGTGCCCTCCGCACCCTCCAGACCCACAGCAGCACCCCCAAGCCAGGCAGGCCGGGGGCAGGGAGAAGCAAGCACATCCCTCCTGCCTGCCCGGGAGCTGCCTCCTGCTTGGACAGGCAGCAGTACACCTTGCTGAGCATTAGGAGCTGTCAGGAGGTCCCCCACCCCGTCCCCTCCCATTCCCCCAATTAAAAACGAGAATATTTCTGCTTTGTTTGACAGTCGCTCTTGTTGATATTTCATTTTCCAGCGAGATGCTGGCAGCATGCACCAAATGAACTGGGGATGACCTAGACAGAAAACATACCTTTGACCAGGAGGAAGCTTCTGCGGGAAATCCAGCCCGCGACGGATTTGTGGCAGTGCAATGCCCAGCAGATGATAGCATGCTATTAGCTGACACTTCTGCATGATACTAACCACACCTTAAGCTCACTTTGCAGGAGACAACTTAATGGCAAACCTGCTGCTTCCACTGCTGAGTCACACCAGAGCTTGAGCACTTCTAGCTGATGCAATGCAGATTTCAGAACAGGCTTTTGCTTCTCGTGGCTCCCAACCTGATTAGGAGTTTCCTTCCACCAGTGGCTTCTACCCAACCTCCACTGTTGTGGTCCGAGACAAGGGCCAGAAGGACCACCAGTCAGTCCCAGTAACAAGGCAGGAGGCAGCTCTAGAAGAGGTTTGCACTGGAGATCACGATTTCTGTGTCAGGTCCTATTCTGTGTTTTCACACCCATGGGAGCACAGCGGAGCTCCGTGCCCTGGCGCTCAGGATAAAAGCCTGGACTGGCACAGGTGGTTCTCACAAGTTTAGCGTAGTCAGAGAGGCCAAGATGCAAGAAGAAAGTGGGGCTGGCAGCGAGCTGTGGCTCGTGGTGCTCCCCTGAGCGGCACCGAGTGAGGTCCGCAGTGCCCTGCATGCCACCGTGCCTCCTCCTCTGCCTGCGGCTGCATCTCCCGAACACCCGGCTCCACGCAAGTGCGCTCCCTCGTTAGGAAGGTAGAGCCTTTGCACCAGCAGTGGGTCACTGTTTGCACAGAACGGGCACCGCTGTCTCAACCATTAGATACCCCGTCTGGAAACAGCCAAAGCAGGAGCTTCCACTGAGGGATGGAGGCGCCCAGCAGGCCCCAGGGGTTTCCTTCTTGGAGAGCAACAGTGAGGGACGCAAGGATGAAAGGACAGCCGGTGCTTCACTCGGATTTTTGGCACTGGTTTTCTTTCAGATAGAAGAGCCTGTGCTTCCAGTGAAGATGCTGACATAAACCTCCACGGGATGGTTCTGGGACGAAGGCCTGTAGCATCCAGCCTGTTCGCTGGTCAGGGCAACCCTCAGGCCCTTCGTCTTAACGCTCTGCAGTCTTCACCCACAGAGAGGTAAAGCAATTTTTCAGCTGACATGTTGCCTACCCAGCGTTCCCCCCCACCTCATCCCAACCTGGCAAAGCCCCCAAAACCACACTGAACTGGACTCAAGTGCTGAGGTCTCCTCGGAGTGGATGGGCACTAAGCAGAAGTGTTATTGCAAGCACATCTTTCCAGGCTTTCTCTTCAACTGGCCCCTAGATAAACCCTTCAGCTGCATCTTCTGACCTGGAGCAGCCATCCCAGGACCTAACGGCTGATAGCTGCCCCAGACCTGTAGCCTGCACCTCCCGCACCAAGGCACAGGTGACCTGACGGGCTGGCTCCTGTCACCTCCAGCCCCGCAAGGTCCAGGCTGTCAGCCACCCACCGACCCTCATGCACCATGTCGGAGAAACCACATCCTCCGCCGAGGCTGATCACTCCCCCAGCACATGGCTGGCAAGTCAGAGCAGCCCTTCCGTCCCAGCCCTAATGGCTTTAGGTCGTTATCGGTACGTGCTGTCGGCTTCTCCTTTCTTTACCCTACCACAGATCCTTCCTCCTCCAGTAATTCCTGGCATCCTTTTGAATTTCACCCCTCAGCCCTGTCTGTTGACCCCAAACGCTGCTGCCCACACCAGTGGGGTCCCACACACACCAGCCTCCGGGGCAGGTGTCCCCATGGCTCATGCTGGGTTTTGTTCGTTCACTACAAGGAGCCAATTTCTGGAGCGGTTCTTGTGCCTGGGAAACTTGCCTGTGAGTTCTGCCCATGCAGTCTGCAGGGACAGCCAAAACCTCCCCTTACCCAAACCTTGGAGGAACATCAGCAAAGCACCCAGCAAGGAAAGCCTCTGTCTCCATGCCTTGGGCTATTTCCCTATTCCCTTACCAAGTCACACCAGCCGAGGAAGCGTCCCCAGCCAGAAGCAGAGGCCTGAAATGCCAGCAGTAACAGAGTACCCTGCTAATCCCTTGTCATTCTCCACAGCTGGTTCAGCCTTCCTGGGAAAACTAAACTAGACCCCATGAAATGCTGTGGCCAAAGAATATTTCCACAGGTGCTAGAACAAAGTCTTTGGCTTGAAACTCCCACCACAGCTCTGGCATTTCAAGCCAGGAATGTTTATCTTCCAACTTCAAAATAGCCAACACTAATAATTTTGACCACCAGTTTCTCCTGAAGTTAACAGCAGAGAAAGAAGAACCCTAGAAGCCTTCAGGATGCAGGACCAACTTCTTAACGCTGTTTTCCAGACACAACTGCAGGGCTGAAAAATCACTGAAACCTGATGCAAGACAATGAGCTGAGCAAGAGCAAAGCCAGGATGAGCTCACTGCGCAGCCCTGTCCGCCGGCGAGCCGACCTTCCCCTTCTCTGCTATGGTCCCACCGAGATATCCACAACCCTGGACTGAAATTCCTCAATTGGCCATGAAACAGCTGACTTCAATATCAAGACAGCACTGAGACGTGACTAATACAGTCATTGGGCTGGCTTCCAAGGGCAGAGGCATCTGGGCCGTGGTGAACCAGACGTACAGCCTCACACAGAAGAGATGTGGGTAAACCACGGTGTTCGCAGTGGGCTGGGGTGGCATTTAAAACAGAGCAACGCCGAACGAGTCTTGGGACTTTCTAACCCCCCAAGAAACGCCACAGAATCAGGCTTGAAGGAAAGACTCCTCTTGCAAGACATTAAACAAGAAGGAAAAAACCCCCTTGTTTGTCTCTGAAGGTGCCACAAGCTGATCCAAAACCACTTCTGACAAGTAGAAAGGGTAGGGGAAGCCTGCTTCTGATGGCCAGCAGGCTGAGGAGCAGGCTCAGTTTGTTAACACTTCCCTTTTATTTCCCCTTATCTTTCCTGACACCTACGGTCAAAGGAGATAAGGAGCGGCTGGCCCAGCCCTCCCTGTGGCTCTGCCACCTCCAGACACTGCCGTCCCGTTCTCGGGACATTCCCTGCTCCAGAGGACGCCCCCCTTCCCCTTCCCCAGGAGGACGTCGGCCTTTCTGCCCCTCCACTCCCCCTGCAGAGTGCGTAGCACAGACGCTTCCCCCGTTACGTGCGTTTTGAAGGGGTGACGAAGGCAGACCGCGAAGTGCCCAGCTGCAAGAGGGGAGCCACGAGCCCCCACCTGCCTGCTTCCCCAGGGCGATACCCCTTTGCTCTTCACCCATTAGCGCTCGGCCCTTGCAAACCCTTTTGGCCAAGCTGCTCCCACGCACAAACCAGCCCCTTTTGGTTTGCCAAGGGCTTTCTCTGCTCGGGGCTGAGCGCAGCCCACCAGCGTCGGGCAGCGAAGCCGCGTCTCTCCCTGTGCACCGCAGTCCTGCTGCCGCCGCTTGCTCCCTCCGTATCGCCACCTCGGTTCCACGTTTAGCTGTGTAATGGTAGAGGCTGGGTCAGGCCCATAAAGCATCCTCCGCACGCGCATTGCACGAACCCGCACAGCAGACGCGCGGGTCCTACTCCAGAATCCAACCACAAAACCAACTCTTCCTTCTCCCAACATTTTTGCTTTGCGCAACTCTCTCTGGAGACAGTTTCAATCCGTTTAACTAGGAGCACAGCCTGAAGCACCCGAGCTGCAAATCAGCCCCGGGCACCCTGCCAGCTCGCAGACGGGCTGGTCAGAGGTGAAGTACCCAGAGGTGGAGCTCGGTCAGCGTCGGCTCCCACCTGGACTTTGCACGTGGTGCTCAGCAGCACGATGTCATTCTCATCCTTCTGCAGTCAGCGGAGGCAGCACTGTGAAATGACCTCAACCTGCAGAACAGCACTTCATCCCTGCCGTTGGGATTATTTCAGGCTTCCATATTTTTGCTCCAGCAAAGGGAGGTCACGCAAGCAAACAGGAGTCCTTCTATAAAATACAGTGGATTTACACGATGCGGCAACACCGAAAGAGAATTTTTAAAAAGCCGCTTGCAGGAGAAGAGTTTAGCTTCTTTATGTTCTTTGTGTTGGTAGAGGATAACAGCTGACGGGCAAGAGATGAAAGCACCCCAAGCAGAGACTTCTTAACCAGGTTTCTGGGAGTTGATCTCACCAGAGAACTGCTTTACATCTGTTTGAAGAGGGATGGAGCGGTTCGCTGGAGCCAAACCTTGCGCTGGTGTAGAGCGGCTGACCCCGTCACCTGCACTGTGCCAAATTCTCCACCCTCCTTCTCTGGACAGCAGCAGGGTGGGAAGGAAAGCAGAGGAAAGACCAACCGGCCCCAAGCCACGCATGCAGAAGGTCAGAGGGAGCACCCATGTAATTTCTTTTCTGCAGTTCAGCCTATCCTTAATGAGCAGCGCCGTGTACTGGGAGGTCAGTGCACGGTACAGTTACAGCAGCTGCTCCCCACGCAGGAGCAGGGACCCTGCGCCGGATGCTGCCCACACACAGCCCCACGTTGCTTACGGCACACCCAGGAGGTTTACAGAGATGCACACATCCTAAAAGCTGGGGCAGCCTGGAGGCCTAGCAGCTCTCAGAGCTGCTGACAGCCTCGTCCTAAAGCAACAAGGCAAGAGAGAGAAGAAATGCCTCTTCTGGCATTCACCCATGGGAAGGACTAAATTTTTATACTCAAAAGGAGATGTCAGAAAGCAGATGTTGTGCACGTGCAATTCCTTTTTCCCCTGCTTAAGCCAAATCAGTGAAATAGCTCAGCTGAATACTCAAGGCGTGCTTGCACTAGCAAGTCCCAGGGAAGAGGAGCTTTCCCTGATGCAAGTCCCTGCACACCCCAGCGGATGCGGTTCCAGAGTACGCTTCTACTCTGCCCGTGGGGAAACTGCGACACGAAGGCGCTTATCAAACGTGGCGGTGCCAGCTGGGGCTACACCACCCTGCTGCGAGCAGCACCGGCCGGGGCGCATTCAACACACCGCCACCTCTCATTTTGGGCAGAAACAGGGCTTTCACCTACGTCCATCAAGTGCTCACTTGGGTCAGGGTCTTTCCCAAGCCCGTTGTAACACAGACATCGCAGCCCCACCACAAGAGAACACCACAGAGACGTGGAAGGACCCTGTCTGCATCACCCATGGTGGTGACGCTCAGTGTCTTTAAGGGCACTTGGGTATGTGGTTGAGAGCTACACCTGTAATCTGAAGAGAGGACGACAAGCACAGCCTCACGCTCGGCGATGGTGGGAACGGGAGGCGGGGGCAGCAGGCACGGCTCCATACGCACAATAAACAGGACCGTGCTGACGGCGCCCAGTCCCCCCCAAAGCCGTCACGCGCAGCCCGCTGCCCAGAGCGGCTGTACAAACCGCAGCCCTCGCCCCCGCTCGCCAGGCAGGCAGTCTGGAACGCCCTAGAGAGCCTGACAGGTTGGTAACGGCACACATAACGATACACTGATTTTGTCTGCTGAATGAGAGGCTGCCAGGCAGCCCGAGGAAGGGAATTGCCAAGATGAGGCTTTCCTCTCAAAACAGCCACAGAATAATGGGAAGCCGATTGGGAAGGTAATGGACGAGACCATCAGCTGGAGCAAATTAACTCCGCTTTTCACAGGGTGCTTCAAAAGCCTCCCATCTTCCCACCCCAAGACTCCATCAGCACTGTGACTTACACCACGGGGAACCAGGAACCTTGCCCCTGTCTTACAGGAATATGTGGCTGAAGGAAAGTCAGTACGTTTTGGGGGTTAAGGGAAGAAATTAAGTCTTTCCCATGTTTTATCTCATGCTTGTGTGTTTTTATTTGCAGTGTAAGTTTTTTAACCGTTGGGTAGAGCAGAGGCTGTTCTGAGCTGGGATCTCGTCAGAGGTGTTTGGTACTTGGCCTAGAGGGAAGAAGCTTGGAAAGTAAAATCTTTCGTGAAGACTTTCATAGTAACTTCACTCTCTGGCATCAGGGGATTTGGATGCTTCTCTGAGGATCACCTTGGCAGCTATAGGGGTGGGATCCTCCCAGACCTCACAAGGACAAAGAAAACATCTTCATTTCAGTTAATTCATGTAGTCCAGTTCAACACCGAACTTCAACAAGTCAATGAACAAATCACGACTACAATGGAGAAATGCACGTTTTCCAATCTGCAAGTAAAACTGTAACCTGAGAGGCCAAGACGGCCAATTACGGTGACCAGAAGAGTAATTCATTATGTACATTAATACTCTAGTTAATGAATCAGCTAGTTTTACATGAAAATGTGTTTTGAGGTGTTTACTTTGTCTGCCCTACATATCCAGCATATTTTGAGTTTATTAACTGATCAAATAACATTAAAATACTAGTCTTCTGCATTTTAAACTCGTTTTCATCTCCATGTAACTTGAACTAGAAATAAAAAAACCAAAATCAATCACGTAAACCCTAAATTCACCCTTTCCCACTAGAATAAAAACATACAAGATCAATCACCTAGATGAACAGCTGCCTAAATAAATGCCCCCAGATCCACCAGGCTCCTTCCTCAGAAAAGGAAGTATCCGATTACACCAAGCAGAAGCATCTTTTCACATCCAAACAGGAAAACATCCTCCTCCTTACAGAATGACCAAAAAAAAAAAAAAAAAAAAAAATCCTACCCGGCTGCTTAAATCAAGATTCCCTCCTTGCCGATTTTGGCTGCGGTCACCGCCATGGATGTAGGTCATTCACACTCACATCCCAAACTGCTTCACACTTTCCACCTTCACCCAGGAAGCCCACAGCAGCCATCGAGAGCGAGATTTCCCCCAAATCCCCTCCTTCTTCCAATCCTGGAGCGGGGGAGCTGTATCTGAATAGATGGGATACATGGAAATATATGAAGGAACACCAGAATGAACAAAAGCTTTGTTAGCTCCGTCTACGTGCCACCATGGGTCAACAGGGACCTTCAGCGAAGGGACCATCAAGGATGGGCTGTTTGGACAGGTCTGAGTCCTGCTTCTGCAGAGATTGGTGCTTTGCTGTCCTGATTTCAGTCGGCTCGGGCTGGACTAGGGCCTGGGGCTTATTCACCACGAGCAAAACCCACGGTAGATGCTGCAGTGGGTACGACGCATCCCTTGTGCGTGGGAGTTGGGGCTCGACCCCAGTGTGCTCTTTTGCCTTTTGAGGTTTGCACCCCACACTCGCCCTCTCACGGGACCCCCAACCTCCCCCCACTGGGGCTGGGGGTCCCTCAAACTATGGTCAGAGAGATGGCACCAGTCCCCGCCGCAAGCACCACGCTCCGTGGGAGCGGCTCTGCAGGCAGGGTGGGCATGGGGAGAGAGGCGTCCCAGCAGGAACCCCCAGCACGCCTCCAGCCGCAATAACCACTGCCCGCCACAGCCTGCAGAAGGCTGAGGGCACAGCTGCTCTCCTTCCTCAGCAGGTTTTGCTTTCCCCTGCTGGGATTTAATTGTCACGCCAAGATCTGCCTGGCCTTGGGGAGGATGGGGGCGAAGGAACAGCTCTGCAGAACGAGATAGTAATTAATTGCTCGCCAGCTCCCAGCCATCCCCCAAGTGGGCTCAGTTTAAGCATCCCCAGAGACAGAGGAAGAGTGAGCTCTGGGAGCATTTCCCAGTGTAGCACCCGGCCACGGGACCGGGGGTTCCCAGGCGACATTTGCTTAAAGCCCCATGCCCTTTGGTCACGCAAACACGGGGAATCTCTGCACAAAGACGACTGCTGCCTGCGAGAGATGAAGATAGGAGAACCATTAAAGGCATTATTGTTGGGGTTTAATATCACGTTTCCTGAGCTTCGGAGGGGGAGGAAGGGACAGACAGCACTCACTCACCTGGGTGTGTTTTGCATGCTGAGGTTTCCAGAACGGTGCTTCACCTCCCACATGGCCGGAGGTCCCGTCCCTGGTGGGTGCCACAGCATCCCCCCCGCTGGGCAAAGGCAGGGGCCAGCACTTGCCCCGTCCCCCCCGCTCGGCCAAGCTGCTCTGCACCCTAAGGCCCACAGTGGTGGCTCGCCTTTTCTAACCTGACATGCTTTTGCCTTCCCAGCTGGCATTCATTTTCTGTGGCTAAATGTGAAGCAAGGAGCTGAGAAACCCAGCAGACGCTTCCCCATCCTCCAGGGAAACAACCCCCCCCATCCCCTGCACCTGAGGGTCCTGCTCAGAGCGCAGCCTGGTTGGTTGGGCTCTTCTTTAATTAATTAGCATTCATTTCAACTCAATTACTACTAGAAGTTCAGGGACAGCGCCTTAGAAATAATCTCTTGTGCAACACAAGAATGCAATCCCCTGCCCCCCGTGAGCACACCCACAAACGTTGCAAAACCTCGCAGGGATGGGCAGGCAGAGCAGCGCCGGTGGGAAGCAGAAGCAGGTCTGCAGCAAAGCAGCCCTGGAAACCCTGCTGCTATTTCCCAGAGGCTATTGCTCAAAGGCAAAGGGGATGTTAGAGGACTGACCGCAGCCGTCTGACCCACTGCCTGTGGACAGCAGACCTCCATGGGCCAACGGGGACGCACAGGCTGTTGCAACCCGTGCAAAACCCAGAAACATCTCAAAGAAATTCGTTCACCACTATCAAACCTGAGTCTCACTTCGCAATGGCAAGAGAGCCAAGCCTCTAGGAAGATATAATATAAAGAGGCCCTAAGGAATGAGATATCCATTGAGATACCCAAAGGCACAAGGACGGCGGCATCGCTCTCCCGTTGGCCCTGGTGCGTGTCCGAGGCTCTCCCTCGAGCTGGCGATGCCGTGCACTCAAACCCTTGCACAAAGAACGTGTTGCTGACTTTGAAAGACAGGAGGTCTGAAAGGTAGAGAGCCTTGAAAAGATCTGAGAAACCAGAAAGCTCGAAGCAGCTCCTGCTCGCAAAGCAGCAAGGTCAGAGCCAGGAGTAATTGGAACTAAAACCTTCTGCTTGGCGAGGAATGGAAAGGACAATTTGCCTTTGCTTTTAGAGGCAAGATTAAATTTACCATTTGCCAGTCTTTTCTGCAAAACTTGGAGGAGAAAGAGGCTGAGATACACAAAAGAGAGAAAGGGAATTATGCATTAAATCACATTAGGCTTTTGTCTGGGACCTGCAGAAGTTACATGCTAAAAAAATCCAAGTTAAATGCTAAAAAAATCCTGTATCTCTTTGTACAAGAATGAAATTAATATTAATATATAACCATCTCCCTTACCGAAGAGGCGGCCGTGGTCACCGACCCCCCAACGCATGCAATATTATTATTGATCTAAAACTACCAAGAAGCTGCAATACACTGAATTTCAAGTGCATCCCCCTGTATCCCTGTCCCCCGAGACCCACTGCACACCCAGGCACCCCATCACAGCGCAGGTCCCAGCGCCAGGGTCTGCAGGGAGGTCTCTCCCCGCACAGCCATGACTCCCACGCACTGGCAAGACAGAGAAGGCATCCTCAGACACAGGGGTTTTACAGTGTGAAGCAAGATAAAAAGGAAAAGAAAAAACCAAAAGGTGCCTGCCAGCCTGTCCGAGGGCTGGGGGCCCAGGCTGCCGGCACTTCACATCAGATGTGAGAGCAGCAGCTATTACATAGACGGATGAAGTGCTGAGCAGGGGCTGGCTTGCCAACCTCAACCATCAGCCTCTCCCAGCTTGGACACCTGTGGCTCCGGTGAGGGCACAGGCAGGACCTCCTCCTCCATTCCGGAGCAACTACCTGCCCACCGCCCCCGGCCAGCAGCAGACGACCCAGCCCGGTTCTGCAGGTCCAGAGGAAGGAAACCAAGGTGTGACCCAGCCGTTTCATCTCTGACCCTTTCAGACAAGGCAGCCCCGTGCTGCAACACCTCCCAGATCCTGAGCTACGGCACGCGTGTGAGCCAGCAGCATTTCCAGAAAGGCTGAGCCAGGACCCTTGGAAAGCTGGCCACGGAGGGAGCTCATCCAGGGCGTGCTCCTCAGAGGCAAGTGGTTATACGAACACTGATCTCGCCCCTGCTCAGGCTCTCTCACTGCCGCCCCTGCGGCAAGCAGGGCCCGCCTGGGCGCGTTGCATGAGTTGCATTAACGCATCCACTAGGGACACTGATTTCTTGTGCATGTGATTCCCCAGTCCCAGGGCGGACATCCCTGCTAGAAGAGAAAACCTGCTCTGCTCCGTGCCAGCAGCAGGGTGAGCATCACTGCTGCACAGGGGGGCTCCAGGGATTGAGCCCACGCTGCTGAGCACATACTGCCTCTGCCTGTCCTTCCCCTCCCTCCCTGCATCGCAGCATCCCCCAAAGACACATTTTCCTTAAGAGGAGCAGCGGCAGCCACCTTCCAGGGGGTTAATTAAAACCAGGCTGCTCGGATGCCAGGCAGACACTGGGAGGCATCCACCTGCAAATCCCGCGGGGGAAGGAAAAAGAGCAGAAGGAGCCAGGATAGAAGGAAGCAGGAAAAGGATGCTGCAAGAAAGCAGCTCGCAGCAGGGCAGGCTCAGGGAGCATGGCGAGGAGACCAGAGATACCTGTTTGGGGCAGAAAACACCCCACCACTGCCAGGCACGGTCATTTGCTGTCAATGCTTCCAGCAGCCTAAGGGTTAAAAATAACTGTGGGGAGCGCTGGTGGTTTCGTCAGCAACCCAGACCAGAGGAAACAAGTGCTAATCCCAAAGCTGCCCAGCTGGGTTACCCAACTTCCACCATGCGGTGCCTGGCACCGCAGGCAGAGCTGACACCCAGCCTTGGCCCCCGCTCCCCTTCCCCGGGGACTCCCGCTCGCAAAAAACCAAGCCCAATGCTGCAAACCTCTTCATCCCTGCCCTCCTGCCAGCAGCTCGCAGGCTGCAGGGAGCGAGATGCTCCAGCTCGGGTCACCTCTGATGCACTGGCTGGCCTTAGCGCTCAGGCGGAGGGACCAGGCCGTTGCCTGCGTGGCGGAAACGATGCCGAAGGTCCTCCAGCATGCCGGGGGCCGCAGGCAGGTCTCCGCTGGGGTGATGCCCCACGGCTGGTGCGTGCAGGGCCAAGGGCGAGCACGGAGCAGCACAGTCCAGCTGCGAGGCACCCGCAGGCTGCGGCCAAGCTGCATCATATCAACCAGACCCTCCCGCTCCCCGAGGTCTGCTCTAGATTCAATAAGCACATCCAACCGCACAGCTGAAGAGGAACATTTAAGCAGTTTTGGCATCGGCACGGCTGAAGCACACGCTCTGAGGCTGGTACAAAGCCGGGGGCCAGCATCCTTCAGGGAAAAAGTTTGAATCTGAGACAAGGCAGCACCAAAAAACATCCCCTTCGTCCTGATGAGCTGCCAGAGACACTGCAACCATCGCAAACTCGCCTGACAACACATCCACCTCCACAGGGACCTACTACGCAACAGCATCTCTGTCTCTTAAGTGTAGTTTGGGGAAATAAATAACCCCAAAAGCGCTCCTGACCCGCAGCGCGTACCGTGAAGGCGCACGTTGCGTAACACACAAACCAGTCTGATATTGGGCCATGAAATAGTTCAGGAGCTTTTACTGAGCGCACAGAGTTACGCCAAGGGGCCAAATTGTACCTTCACAGGTGACTGCTTCTCAAGCCTGCCGGGGTGTAACGCTGCCCAGCTGGTCCGAACGCAGGTCAGCCTTCCCCTCCCCATCTCGGAGCGCCCGTGAGATGCTACAGCTGACTTGCAGGGAGGTTCTGAAACGGCCGCATTTCTCTCCGCGAGCTCCAGAAGCGGTGCTTGACCTCCCCAGGAAGGCTGCCGGCCTTTTGATGCCTCATTGCTCCCTCACGGGCTGCCCCAGCCGTCGGCCATGGCTTGCTGCCTTCGCAGCCCTGCGCCAAACTCTCCCCAGCAGCTCCTGCCTCCCTGGAAAGTGCAAAGTCCCGAGCGCTGGGAGAACTGGGGGAAGAAAATAGGGACTGGTGTGATACAAATCACAGGGACAACCGGGATAAATAGCCCTCCACCTACATCAGTTGCCGTTTAATGCACTTACCAATGGTAATTCAGCAGAAGGACTGCCCCTAAGAATTGCTTTTTAATTTTATCACGTAGCCGTTTGCTCTCATGTAGCAGGGAGAAGGCCACGGGAGCCCAAAGTGAACTGCCTCTACATTAGCCATTCATTAATTTATTTATTTTTTACTAACCCCCCTGGCCAGGCCCCCTCTTACGATGAAGATACTTACCATTTAATTAACAAAGCATCCCTGTACCACGCAGTCCCCACGGCACCAGGCAGCTGCTCAGAAGTAGCAGGCATTTAATCACTGACCCAGCGGGGCGGATGTCGGGGCATATCGTGCCTCGCTCCACGCGACCGCTGGCTGCAAAAGCCAGGGCTCGGCCTCGGACGGGCCAGGCGGACGCCTGCACCCACGGCAGGGATGTATTTGGGGGATCACAGACTGTCCACGGCAAAGGGGCAGCCGCCTGCACCGTGGGCGCAGGGTATGCAGAGCTCTGTGGGCGTCAGAGCACATTTGCCCCCGGCCCCTTCTTGCCATTTGGAGTTACCGTGGTGTCGTTGCCCATCTGGACCCTGACCCCTCTCCCCTGCCTTTCACACCCCAGGCTGGAGTGAGCAGAGAAGCCACCTTACAAGTCATGAAGCTCTGCCGCACCTTGGACCTTGTCATTTGGCTTCCGGCCACCTTCAGTGCCTGGAGGTTTACTACAATACTTTGCCCTCTTCTTCAGTGCTTTGCCCTCTTCCCCCTCCCCTTTTTTATTTTTAAGTTCCCGGAACAGCTGTACGCCTCGTGCCACGTGCAGGCGATGCCCAGCGCCGGTGGATGCCTCCTCCTCCCCTCTCCCACCGGCCCAGCTCCACCGGAGCAGCAGCAACAGCCCAGCAAAAACTCCACATCGAGCCATAACCAATGGCAAATTCTTCGAGTGAAACGTAATGTGCTGGGAAGCGCCTCACCATTTCACTTGGGAAAACGATCCATTTGGCAGCGGAGCGGAGGAAAACATGCTTTGTTTTACAAATCCTCTCCCCAGCAGGAGAGACACTCCCAGAATTTAATATACTGACAGCGCTTGGCTGCTTTAACCACTGAAACTCAAGAGTGCATCAAAAAAAAAAAAAAAGTAAAAAAAAAAAAAGTGATACACTATATAATATTAAAGCCTAGGCTATTCTGCAACCGGTGGTTAACAGGCATAGCAATTCATCAGCACAGAGGAGCTGCAATTCTCCCACCCGTGACAGCTGGCAGGGTCAGGCCACATGGTCCCAGGTTCCTCCAAGTGCTGGACACCCTTAATTACTTCAGCTTTCACCCTCTCTTAGGGTGAGGCCCTACAGCAGCTCCTTGCAGGAAAGCAGAGAAGATGCCAACAGGTAAATCTAAGAAGTTGCTTTATAGCAGAGAAACAGAATTCAAAGTTATTCAGCGCAAGGGTTACTTCCATGAAAGACAACCGGCTCCATCCAGGTGACTAGCAAGCTTCTTGCAACCCCAAACTCTGGCCTCAATAAAAAGTGAAGTATTTCAGTATTTCCACTTATCCTCCAATGCATTTAAGTGCCAAAAGCATCCTACGTGCACCATTGGCGAGGACGGCTTGCGGGAAAACACACCTCATCCAAAGACGGCAGCAGACGGCACTTTTCTGGGAGGGGATTTTAATTTTGCAGTGTGGGGTTCGGGCTCCAGGCAGTTGACAGTGTTACCAGACCAGAAGGAAAGAGCAACTGGCATCTCTAGGTAAAGGACCTGCCATTAAATTAGGCTGGCTGTGCAAAGGGAGCACATACCCTTTCTAACGGCTGCTGCCAGCCCTTGCACACAGCAACAACATACGTGTTATTTTGAGGGCAGGCAGTGGGATCAAATTGCCTCTGCACTGGAGACCGCTTCTGACCTCTCCGAGGAGCAGCCTTGAAGCAAATAAGTCTGCTGTTCACTTTTTTTACCCTTTTAAACAAAAAGAGGTCCATTTTGTATCTTAGAGCTTTTATAGTTGTTTGCAACCACCAAGCATTCTTGGAACCACTAATTAATCCTTACAAGAGCCTGTAAAGAAAAGAGCGTCGCTCCCATTTCAGAAGAGGGGAGCAGGATGGATAAACTTGGTGAAATGCAAAAGGCCATGCTGGACATTGGTACCAGCATGGACCTGCCCGTGCTCCAGCATGACATTAAAAGTATTGTTTTGCTGCCCTGCCCTTCGGCTGATGATCAAACACAGCTTTTGTGGGGGCCCTGGCAGGCAGGAGGAGAAGCCCCCTGAACCTCATCTTGCAGGGGGTGGGTCAGGCAGGACATTGCATCGAGGAAAGCTGAAAAGCCAGTCAGCCTCAGGTCTGGCAACGTGCTCGTCCCACTAGAAAAAAAGGACGGAGCACCTCCAAACTGCGGGGATGCTGTCACCTACCCCCTCGCTGGCACGCTGGGCTGGCTTCAGAGCTTGGTGAAGTCAGCGGAGAAGCTCCCAGTGACCTAAATGGCTGGGGCTTTCAAAACATAAAAAGACTAAACAAAACTGAGAGCGGGGCACCAGGTCACTAGGTTTGCTTGAAAACCCCAGTTTTGCATCATCATCATCATCATCGCACGTTACATTAGCAACTGCACAGACCAACCAACACCACAGCCCCTCTGCGGTGGATGCCATATTAATAGCTCAAAAGACGAGGTCTCTGCCCCTCCGTGCTCGCCCGTCCATCCTCCTCTGCAGGGGGAAGCTTGTCCTTCCCCAAAAATCTGCATTTTCAGGCTGGGATGTGGCAGGAGCTCAGCTCTCAAAGACTCCCACTGCCTCATGGCCCCAGATCCTTGGGAGCAAACCGAGCATCCCTTGCAGCCACCAATGCACCCCCAAAATGCCACCTTCCAAAAGTCAGCCCATCAAAAACCACAGCAATCGGGATTTGTTCAGTGGAGCATCCCGCATTCGCTACCCAGAGGCAAGGAATAATACAGTCTCATTAAAAATATGCTTCGAGTCTATTATAGTATCTAGGACAAAGTGTTCCCTATTTTGACACTCTAAGATACATTTTATCGGAGCAAGCTCTTCAGAAACACTCACAAAGACTTATCTGACTGTAACAGGTTCCTCACTTCCCCCAGTATTTTAAAATTCATTTCTAGCTTTTTTTTTTTCTCCCTTAGTCAGATGATGGGATGCCCCCATGGTCAGATTTGCCAACGGGGCAGCCACCGCGACACGTCCCAGCTGCCTCACACCCTGCACGGCCAACCCAAGGGGAGGGAGAGGACGGTCCAGAGCATCACCGAGAAAAAACAGTATCAGAAGACAGAGGGAACTTGGGAGCGACTCACGATTCTTCACAGGCACCAAGATTTATATTTCTGGGAGTGTTCGATACAAACACCTTCTAAAATTAGCACCTGCCTTTCTGCCAGCTCCAATGGGCTGCTGGTGCAACGATAAAGCTTTGGCAGGGCTGAGAGGGTGCAACATTCTGGCACGGATCTGCTGCCCAGCTCACGGCCACTTCTGCCCCACAGGGTTTTCCCGGCCGTGTGTTTGACCCACCGCGGCCACACGGATCCTGCACAGAGAGGTCATTGTCCCAAAGAGTCGTATCCCCAACTCCTGGGGAGGGGCCACCTTCATCTCACAAAAAGCACCTTATCTCAAGGTTGAGAGTAAGTCGCGAGAGCTTTCTATAAAGGAATGCAAACGCACATGAAACTGTTCCGATTTCTCAGCTGCACTGCTCCAAAGGTAGTCCTGACTCATGTAAACCAGCCAGGCAGAGGGACCCTGGCCGATGGGGAAAGGGAAGCGTGCCTCTGGGTGGAGCGAAGGGGTCAGGGACATGCCCCGAACAACACATCCAATTGCTAAAGAGTTAACAAGACCAGAAAATGGGGGAAAAATGCAAAAAAAAAAAAAAAAAAAAAAAAAAAAAAAAAAAAAAAAAAAAAACAAAAAAAAAACAAAAAAAAAAAAAAGGCAAAAAAACAAACCAAACCAAACCAAAACCAAAAACCAAAAAAAACACCCGAGAAGAAAACTGTGTGGCTCTGGACCAGCTATTTTCATGTGGACAGACTGCTGTAGAGCAGATCTACAGGGCAAGAAAGCAGCTCCCGGTGCGGATGCCCAGTGAATATCTAAGCAACTTTTCCCCAGGTGGTAGAACTGGTTACGCCAAACAGTTGGGTGCCTTGTGGTATCCTTGGGAGAAAAATCAAACTTGAAGACAGGTCTGTTTTCAGTTTGCATGGAAAACCAGCTGGTTTTGAAAGCCCTGCGTACCCCAGAGCCTTGAAAATGCCCAGTACTTGCTTCAGTCTTTTCAATCACTGCCTATCTGTAGAAAAGGTTAAACGCTAATTTGCTGGACACAGAGCAGTGCTCCTCAGCTGCCTTTCTGTTTGCTCACAGCAACCTTCTGTAGTGCTGCTTCTCAGCTAATGCCCGGCTCAAACCGACTTCCCAGGGGAAAGGTCTCGAGCTCCGTACAATTAACTCCCCACTCTGACACGGTGTCTCGCACGCTCATTTCTACAAGCCCCAGCCAACACCAGCAAAACTCCTCCAAGTGACTGTGCGTCAAAAAGAACAAGATAAAAAGCAAAGCTGCCAACTGTTGGTATTTCTGAGCTGGGAAGAAAAGAGCTGATTCTCAAAAGCTGCTAGCTCAAATTGCCTCAGTGCTTTTGCAGATCAGCTTGAAACACCAAACTTTTTGAAAGTTGAGTGGGAACCTCCTTGAGTGGGCTGTGCATACTGCAAACCCCAGAGCTATCAGCGCAAGCAATGAAAGGAAGGAGAAAAATGCACCCGGCAGGGTTCCTTGTTGCAGACAATGCAAAGCACCTCCCCGGGGTTATTTTCCCATCTCCAACACCATGACCACCCTGCAGCTCCTCTGCTACTTCCCCAAAATTACGCCATGAAAGTTAGACCCGCAAAAACCGAGCGTGCCCCGTCGTTGCTAACAGGCTTTCGAAACAAGGGTGTGTTTTGCTCCCGGACTACCCCTTCCCCACCACAAGCAGGCAGCCCCCCAGAAGAAACCTGCCCATCCTCACCTGCCGCAGGTGCCTCAGCAGCTCGGTGGCCTCCTCCTGCTTCCCCTGCTTCACCAGCACCAGCATGTCCTGGATCATGCAGATCCGCCGGTGGTAAGGGGGCAAGCTGCTGCCACCCCCCTTCCCAAACTTCTCGCCGGACTTCGCCACGAGGGAGGCGAGGAAGTCCCCCCTTTCCCTGGGGGGTACCTTCTTGCGGCGGTGGGCCGGGGGGCTCTCCCCGGCGCTGCCCGGCTGGCACCCCTTGGTCTGCCTG
>WEKW01006429.1:180937-198424 GCA_013389905.1 Sula dactylatra
CCCCGGCCCCCGCAGGGATGTGCCCCGACCTGCGGAGTGCCCTGGCTGCCCCCTCGGGCGCTCCGCTAAGCCCGGCCGCGGGATGAAGCACCAGGCAGGGACTTTATCCGGGACCAGGTAAGGGATCCTGCAGGGCGCCCAGCTCCGGCTCTGGCTGCGGTGCCACACCAAGCCTTGGCTGCTCCTGCACCTCGGGGCCTCCTCCCTCACCTTCATCCCTGTCAGCAGCTGCTCCAGTGCCCATCTGGAAGTCACTGCTTGTCCCTGCCATCCCCTGCCCCAGCCAAGCCCCACCACCACCTTCATCCAGCGCTTGCAACCACCCCTTGCACACGCTGCTCCTTCCAGCAGCTCCCCATCCAATATCAGTCACTCCTTATCTTCCAGGCACGGATTCCCGCTGGCACGGATTGAAGCTCTTGGATAAAGATCATGATGAACGATTCTTTTCTAGACAGGGACCACTCATCTGCTGCGGGAGACAGATTGCTAGAGAAATGCCGGTGAGGAAGCAGCTTTGGACTGATGAGGCCCCAGCAGTAGCCTCAGACTCTCTCCCGATGCGAGGGGCTGTTTTCCAACATAGTCATGTAGCAAACTCTGTGCATTCACCCCCACGCCTTTGCATGACCAGGGCAGAAAACCCAGCGCAGCCACTGCGCCGGGCAGTGCCTGGGCTGGGGAAGGCATCTATCTCCTCCTGCAGTAGGAACATGGTATGGGGACATTTTGCAACTGTTAGAAGCAACACAAGAACTTTCTGCCTCTGCCTCCTGTGCAACTGCACGTCCACAAATACACAAATATCATGTTACGTCAATGAATAAAAGGCGGCTCTCCTCAATAGCCAAATGGCTGGAGGCCCGGGCAGTTGTTTCTAAAACTCTAAAGGCCAGCCATGTAATGCATTTTTATGCATGGACCACAAGAACGGCTCAGAGCCCCGCTGACTTCACTAGGGTTTGGCTCTGATTTACACTCATACTACACGGGATCCAAAACCAGACCAAACACCGGTGTCCTCCCGCAAGAAGACAGCTCGTGACTGCTGTCATGAGCTAAAAACTACATTTCACTGGTTCAGCCCTATCAAGTTAAGTCACGTGAGGAAACACTCAGCCACATGGTTTGCAGAAATGACTAGTTTATGCGAACCAGAGACCTCACCTGGCAGTAGATCTCCCCAGAGAAGTCAGGGAGAGGCAGCCAATTTGCTAATGCCAGCAGGAGGCAGCAGGAAGAAATGCCTGACCCCCGCCAGCAGCATTTTCCCCTGCAGGCTCCATCCTAGGTACAGCCTCCTCCCTTTAAAAGGATCAGTGCTTTTCATGCTATTCGTGGGGTGGTAACACGTAACAACAATAAACGATCAAACACTGTTGTGACCCTGCAAGACGCTGCGCGGGGGCCCGTGTCTGAAAACCCAACTGAAGGAGCATCATTTCACACCTGGAGCCTCATACCGTGCCCCAGGGTCGGTGGGGACGGGACCAGTCACCTCACACACTCGTTCTGCATAAGGCAGTTTTCCCACCTGAACTGACTGAGCATCATCAGTACTTTCCTGAGAAGAAACTGCACGCTCAGTTCTGCCAATACGTGCAAGCTTGCTGCCTAACAGGAGCTGGCAGACAGCGTGCTTCCAGCCCTAAAATCCTCCGCCTGTCCCTGAGTTTCATCTCAGAGCCCGCTTTTACACACATCTGTAAGACTGTTGTACACTGAGAAGCCAGCAAGATCAGGTCAGTTCACCTCCCCAACAAAAATATTAAATAATGGAAAAGACGCAGAAAGAGCAACCCCTGCCACGTCTGGGATCCCCCGTGCCCCTCGGCTCCTGCAGAATTTGAGGCCAGGCAGCGCATCATCCTGCCCTGAGTAACAGGGCCTCCTCCAGAGAGACACCACTGTACAAACAGAGCACGTCATCCAAGAAGAAGGGAAAAGCATGCACCTCCCTTATGCCAAGAGCCAAGTTCTTACACTGCCAGCCCAGACCAGTTGCCCGCAGCCTGTCCAGCTGGTGCCCTGGACTCCAAAGGTCACGTGAAGCCTCATCCCTGCCAGGAGTGGGCACCATGGGTCCCATGCCCATTACAATCTTCATGCTGCTCCATACCGGCTCTGCTAGTGGTTTGCAATGCAGATGCGTGTCCCGTATGAAGAAGGATTTGGACATGACTGTCCGGGCTGAGCTGGGAGGATGCTCACACCAGGCTGGCTGAGCAAACCCACCCGGCAGCGTGCTCCTGAGCTCACGTGAGACTCGGCGATCGCAGGGGCAGCACAAGGCCAGTTTGCAGCATCCTTGCTCACACCAAGAAGCATGGTGGGAACTGCTCCTCTGTGCAAACGGGGATATACAGCCTGGTCTGAGAGAGAAGCCACTGAGGGGCACAGGGAGAAAACTTACTACTGCTGATAGTTCAGGTTTTGATCTTCTAAGACTGTATCAGGCTAAACACCTTGTTTCTAGAGGCACATGCAGAGCCAAATCCAGCTCATCACTGATTTTTCCCCACTTTAAAAAAGGCTGTTTGTTCCAAGACCCATGAGACGGGGCAGCTTTGCAGCACGGGCTGTACGACTGTGCCAGGAAGACCATCTCTCCGCCTCTTCAGGTCCAGCCAGTGGGCCATTTCATATTCATGGGGGACTGCTGTACCCATCCCCTGGGGATCCCAATGGAATGGGAGCTACAGACCCTTTCCTGTCACCACCCGCTGCCCTGGGGGAAAGGGGAGCGCAGCCCTCAGGGAGCCTGGACAGACAGAGCTGCATCCCAGCCGAGGAGGCAGTTCTGCGCAGCAACCACGGCCCCAAGTAAATAAATAAATCCCAACCTTTGCACTTATGATGCTTCTGTCAGCAGGGCAGAGAGTTTATCTGCTGCTCCTGATCAGGCTTATTTCTAGCATGCAGGACAAAGCCAGCAAAAAACCCATACAGGGTGCGGTGTGTACTCATTACACCACCGCAAAGCGAACGCCAAGTGCTGCCGGGTTGGGTTTATGCTCCCAGTGAACAGATGCAAAGGCCCTGTGACCACTCAGGGCAGCTCAAGAGTAGCCTCCAGGCTCAGCAAGGGTGGCTCGATGGTACATGACATCCAGATCCCTCGGTAATGATCCATCCTGGGGTGTTACTCACTCCTACACCCACAAAAGGGTCTCATCCAGCTACAGACCCAACCTCATGGCAACGCTCAGCTTTCACACACACACACAATTTTCCACAGACGCTCAAAACACCCTGTACAAACCAAGCCCACCCAGTGCCGAAAAACCCGACTCCAGCACTTGTGCACTGGGAACCAGGTCTGCCCCGCAGCTCTCTGGGGGCTGGAGCTTGCTCCGCAGCTCTCTGACTGATGAAATATTCTGCTAAACTCATTAGTGCATCCACAGCCAATATGCATTTTTTCCTTAGTGCAGATGTGTGCAAACTGCAAATTACATGTTTGTCTAAGAGAGTTTGCTCCCCCCACCCCGTTCATACTCTTTGTGATACCTGATATTAAGGGGGTGTTAGAAAAGTCCACTGCTTTAAAAGGGAACAGCTTCAGATCATGCGACCATGGAAGAAAACGGTTGCTCCTCTCCCACAAAACTCAGATTAAAGAACGTTCTCACTTCTACATCAAAACGAAACTAAAGCTTTTCAATGCATTATGCAGAACCCAGGGAACATCCATACCACGAGTCAATAACCTGATGGAATAAACTGGCGTGCAGGAGATCCAACATCAAATACCTGGAAACAGAGGTACGCGGCCTCAGCTCCCTGACATCCCAGGTGTGGGTACCCACCACCAAACCGCTTTGCACACGTGTACGCACGCACATTTGATGTCAGATTAGTCACAGATAAACCCAATTTCCCGTTTTCAGGAAGGACTGACTGGTTTTACTAGAAGATCACAATCTGGTAACGCTTCTCTCTTGCCAGCCCACTTGTGTTGTCCTTTGCAACATGCTTTTTAAGGTGCTGCAACTAACCCCTATATCCATGTACTCACAGGCTTAGATGGGGGAGGTTAATGTTGCAGCTTGCCTAAGATAGAAAACCGCTTTCTGATCGCAGGTTTTGACCAGAACTCCCATCCTAAACTGGAAAATCCACCCTGGACAAGTACAGTCCAACATGGGATATTCAAAAGAGGGATATTGCTCAAAACACTTGTAGACTTCCATAAAAGGGTGTTTTGCACCATCACTTCTGTATTCCAGAGCTCTCATACTCCACCTGAGACACCCAACTACATGAAACCTTGGAATTTATGACTTCTTCCTCACCCGACAGGTCTTGAGGGGGTTTCTTGGCAACTCAGCTCTTGGTCTAAACCCCACAGTTACTGTTTCTCTAAAAAACAGAGAAGAAACACCCCCAAATTCAAGCACAGTTGTTCATTTTGCGTGTCAGGGCACACGCCCAGCATTTAACCATTTCATCACCCCAACAGTCTTTTCCACAATCCAGATCTTGGCAGGATTGAACAAAGCCACAGCAATTGGAAGTACTTGGAGCACCAACCATCTCGTCTACACCTGTCCCTTCCCCAACCGTTCAGGGCGTTCAGACCAGAGACTGAGCTGGGACCAAGCTCTGCTCCTCCTCAAACTCTCTTGCTTTGGAGGGCAGCGCAGGACTTGCCGATTTTTCTTGATAGGTATGGAATTATGACTATTAGTTTTAAATGTCAGCATCAGATTCAGGTTAGTGCTGCTCACTATGTGGAAAGGACTAAGAAATATTACTTTCAAGATGGCATTTAAAGGAATCCCAGAGTTAATGTGATTTTTGTCTCTTACTTAAAAACAAACAAACAAACAAAAAAACCCAAAAAACCCAAACCAAAACAGCCTTACCGTAAGATACCACCAAATCCAGCAGGAGGAGAGCAGTCAGTCTCAACAGACAACCTCTTGGGAAGAAGGCCAAATTGAAAAATATGATTTTAAAAGAACAAAAGGCTATCCATATCCTAAGCTTGATTCAATTCAGCTTTGACAAGGCACAGCAGTAAGACAGGGTTGCAGGGCCTTGTGAAATGCTGCAAGATGTAATTGTAGGTGAACTAAACTCCAGGATAAATGGGGCAATATAATGATGAGAAACATTACATGTACTGAGAGATGTTTTTAAGGAGAAATGAAAGAATCTCACGTAGAAGTACTTATGTTTCCTCCAGGCAATAGATGAAGTCTACCCATATTCACCTTTGAATTAATTCTCCACATTTGGCCTAAGCTAGAAAAGGCAAGTGAAAAGGATTTAAAAAAAAAAAAAAAAATCCCTGTCTTCATTCCCCAAAGCAAAGGAGAAAACAACCTGAGTAGCCAGAGAAATATCAGTGCACCATAGAGGGAAGCACCTTGCTCCTGCTCTTGAAATCTGTCCTGAGCTCTGGCATCTCTTTTCAGCATAGCCCAGGGGAGATGGTTAGAGAAGGGCCAGAGGTGGGGAAAGGAGGGACGCGTTCATCCAGCCTGGGTACCAGGGTGGAAGAAGTTACTACAGCTAAGAGCACAGAGCTGCCCAAATCCCCAAACCACGACGTGGAAAGCTTTCTTCTTAATTATTAATTTGCTACACCTTATCACTTCTATTACACCAGAATAACTGTACCTACACAAGCGTTTTTAGAAGAAAAGAATTGGCATTCAAATCAAACCCTAGAGCCCTTCTAAGCAATTCTGCCGCAACAGAAGGAAATGGTGATTTTTCACGCAACACCCTCGGCCAACCCATCCCACCTCCAGACGCCCTGTTCCCCTCACAAAGCCAGGCTCGCTGGGGGCCACCAAAACGTGCTGTCACCCCGCTACCCCGCCAACAGCCGCTGCCCCTCCACCGCCTGGGGAGGCGCGAGAGAACCTCCCCCCAGTGCTTGCTAACATTAAAAAAAAATCCAGCAAAGGCTATATTCATCCCCCAGAGAATGCACGGGGCGGGGGGTGTTGGGGTTTTTGTTGGCTTAGGTTTTGGGGAGGGGTTTGGGGGGGGTTGCCACTGGTGAGTGTTCGATCATTTAGCCCAATCAGAAGAGCAGAAAAATATTTGTTAGGTGCCAGAAGCATTTCCTCAGTAAAAAGGGATGGCCTGTAGAGGTGCTTGCCTGCATTACACCCACAGGTGCTGGGAAGATGGACCCCTCTGGATCAAAACTGATCCCTCTAGAGCAGAGGGGAGCGGAGACAACCCGCCTCCCCCCCCGCGCTCAGCTGTCAAATGTGCGTGGGGATCGCTCTCAAGAGATGCTTCTATAATCTCGTGTTTCTCCAGATTCAGGTGCTTCCCCCCTCCATTGCCACCTCTCTCTCCTCCCAGATTTCCCATGCAAAAATATGTCCAAACTCAAACCCTTAACCCTGAGAGAATATAAAAATACTTAAGCTGCCGGAAGCAATACATCTTCCCTTCATGTGATAGCCTCAACTTTTTTTCCACTCAACAATCCGGATGCCGTGTTTACAAAACCAGGAGACTGTTTACACGCTGTCCAAAAGTTGTTTAGCAAGAGATTAAACTGCCAAATATTTTTCTGGAGTCATCTCGAAAACTACCCTCTGCTTTCCCTCCAGTAGGATTAAAAAGGCTTGGACAGTTTTCTGCACTTTGGTCTGCAGGGAAAAATTATTGCCCGGAGATGCTTTAGCAGTGAAAAAAAGATCAATGAGCACTTTTATGGAGAATTATCTTTTTGTGCTGTTAAATTTGCCGCAAGGAAATGGCCAATTCAAATACAGATCTGGGAGTCAAAACTCTGGGAGTGCGTTCTTGAATTTTTCCTAAAGACAGCTTCGTGCCCCAGAGTCGCATCCCCTCCCAGGTTCCGGTACCCGATCCGTAATGGGATGCGAATACCCAGCAGCGTTAGGGGGGTTAATCCATCGCCAGCCGAGCGAGGTGCTGAGGCCGGTGCATCGGCAGTGACAGAGGGTGCCAAGAGCTGTTGCACAGAGCCTGAACCACTGGGCTGGTCGCTGCCCAGCGGGACAGGCGAATCGCTGGGAGGGGGAAACCCCAGCAGGGCCAGCGCCGCGCCTGGGGAGTGCTTTGCCAGGATGGCACCCAGCCCTTCTGGAGGAGCCAGGAGCCACCCTGCACCATTTCTGTGGCGAGGGAGAAGCAAGCACAGCGCCTGGTCGGAGCCAAGAGCCACGAGTCAGTTTGACTCATGCTCCTGATGCTTTCCAAATGTTTCCCAGCATCCAGCCGAGACATAAAGACAAATGTTTTGGAGGGGCCGACCCCATCTGTCCCTGCCACAGCCCAATTCTGACCACGTTTGGCCTTGGGAAGAGGGCTCATCAGTCATTACGGGAGTTTAAGTCTGTTTTGCTTGTGACAGTGTCTCTGGATTAAGCACTCCAGTTACTTGCTCTCTAATTTCTGCTCGGGATTAACATCTATTTGGTGGAGCTAGCCTGGGGTGATGGATGTGCAGCTGCGAGCACCAGGCTGAGGTGGCTTCTGGGCCCAACATGGGGCCACGAGGACACAAACCAAGCTCGCTGGCCGATTTCACACCGTGGGCACTGCCTTTCCAGCCATTACTGCCCAATCCCGATTCAAATCGGTGGCTTCAAAAGGTGAAAGGTTTCTCATATCACGAGCACCAACATCCCCAGCCATGCGTGCCCCCCAGCGCCTCCATCCCGACCCTCCTGCTCCCTGCCTGCATCATCTGCTGCTCCAGGACGCGGAGTTCAGCACTAGGGATCAAGATGCTGCTATTTGGCAGCCTCAGCCTCATCAGATCTCAGCACCAGATGCAGGGGAAGAGCGATGCCAGCCCGGTTACCTTTACGAATGTGCACAATGAACTGCCGGCCGAGCTCACGGTGCCTTTGTTTAGAGGAGGAACAAAATAACCTCCATCCACCAGAGCTATTCAGGCTGAGTAGGAGGAGCTGGACTCAGGGGTTGTTTATCAGAAAGAAACCGGTGCAAATCCTATTTGTGCAAAGCTGCTTAAACCCTCTTGTTTGGAGTCTTTTCGGTTTGCCCGGTACAGGGGGTGGGCATGTTTGCTGATAAGGGTCAGGGAAAAGCAGGTTTACAGCCTGGGTTTGCCATCAGCTTCGGCACCTGAGGGTTGCATTTCAAGCAGGCTAGAAATTTGCAGCTCTCCAGGATTAAAACAGTAAATAAATGAAAAAATCTAGGCTCGGTTACCTGCTGCTCAACAGAGCCTGAAAGGAAAATAAGTGCAGATGGGAGGGGGAGGGCAACAAATAAATCCTCATAATTTCGTGTCCCTTTTAGATTGCGTACGTTCATTGACTGGACGTGTCCTCGGCAAGCTGTGCTGTCATCGAGGACATCTTCTGCGATGAAGCAACTGTTCAGGGCATTCAAAGGAGCAGAAAATTTAGGCTTAAACTCTCAGTTGTGAGAAGCAAACTCCATCTTGCGCAGCACAACAGCCTCGTCTTAGTTTAACTGCAAAATTTTTACCCTCCTCATTTTAACTTTATTAAAGCTGAAAAGAATTATATTCTATTTAGAGGAAAGAGTGGCATGCCATGTTTTTCCAAGCAGGAGTAAGACTCCCAGCATGGACTGCACCAAGATCTGGACCTTCCCAAAGTCCAAAGTGACGCTATGATCCAGCTCGGGCACCTTCTCTATTCATAAAACCAAAAAACCGCTTCTTTCGAGAAGGAATAAGTCAAGTCTTTTGTGTTTGCAGTTCAAATCTCTCAAGTGTGGGGTAAAACTGACTTAAATCCAAGACTTCCCAGCCACAGAGAGTCCTAAACCACTGGTTTCTTTCCAACCTGAAGTAAAAAGTTGATATTTCAAAAACAGTAATTATAAATCAAAGTTTTCATTCACTTGTGCAAGGAAAACTCTCTGGTTTCAGAAACACTAATTTCGATATCGGTTTACTGTGATGAAGCGACTGGAAGTAAGGCAGCTGGCACCAACGTTACCCCGTGTTTCTCTGTAATAAGAGAAAACCTCCTGCCTTCATCCCCCCTCTAGGGAGGGTCCCTGGCCCGGCTGGGCTCCAGGGATGAACCCAGGACAACGTGTCTTCCCACGCTGACCTAACAAGTTACCTGCCTTGCAGCGCAGGGGTAGACCTTGCTGGGAAACCTCATCCACGGGATAAAATATGCAATAAAAAAATTACTTGCATCATGCAATGCATCAGCAGCCAGATTCAATTTCATTTCATTGAAATAAGCAAACATTTTGGGGTCATTTCAGCAAAACACAGTAATGCGAGTCAGGCTGACCTGATCCAGCATGATATACTCACTCTGCGCTCGCCTGGCAGAAATCACAGCCGTGTTTAGAGGGGAATTTGCCGAGCAATCCCGAGCGCTCACGGGGTCACGGCCCTCCATCCCCTCCCACCGCAGCAGGGGTGCAGAGCGGCCAAGGGCTTTGCGAAACCAAGCCTGATCTTAGATTATATCAAAAGGATTTATTCAGGCATTAAAATCCTGACGCTGCCTCGGTCTGGTCCCCGAGCACGCCCCCAGGTAAGCAGCCCTAATTCCCAGCCAAGTTGCCCAAGACCCCTGTCAGTGCAGCAGTGGGTACGGCTCGGATCTTAACCTCGCTGACGAACGCTCCCCTCCTTCCTCTGGTCACCCCCAAAGGGTCAGAAGGGTTGACGGAACCAAGGATGTTCCCTTTGCCAACCTGGCAGAGAAGGCCAGACCCAGGTGCTCAGCCACCGGAGCTCGCTCAGCTCCAGCTCCTGGGCTTGTCCCTGTCCGCCAGCCCCCTTCACCACAAGGCAATTAATTAAGCAGCGCTATACGAGGGGCCAGTGAAGTCTTTTGCATAAAATATTTGTTTCGCGGGAAGAGGGGGAGGGGAGATACAGCTTAAAACATTCCTTGGGATGCCTAAATAATCCAGCCCAGATGGAAAATGTGTTCATAAAAGGAAAATGTTAAATACAAAACAACTGCGGGGGGATGCAGAAGGGCAGGAATGGAAGGGAAACAGCCAGAGCAGTGCAATTCACAGCCTTCACACTGCAGGTGAAATCCAAAATCTGCTTCTCTCCATTTATTTTTTTTTCAGCAGCACAAACAGGATTATTTTTCTCATCATGACACGGGGAGATCGGACAAGGAAATAACAGTGCAAACCTTTTGAAGAAGGCAAATAGAAGGAAAGAAATTGCAGATTTCTCAAGGAAAAAGAAAAATGGGGCTGGAGGAAGAGGATGCAGGTGGACAGCCCTCTCGCCTTTGCACATGGGAGCATTACAAGTTCAGGACACTTTAGAAAGAAAAGACAAGCTGTGCAGATGAGCCACAAACCAAAATTTAGACCTAAAACCTGGGGAAAATTTAGAAACAATGTTGAGAAGTGTGGATCTAATTTCCCTGTACTGTAGGGCTCTATTTGTGGCATTGCTCAGCAACGCAGTGATACCACGAGCAAGAGGAATGCAGACATGAAAGTACTGTAGGATCAAAAGAGTAACGTTTTTAAGTGCAGTCACTGGACTTAATCTCAGAGCAATTAAAAGCAATAGCCACCATCACTTAGCCAAATTAACATTAAAAACTATCACAGAAATCAGCCACTGATGGATCAGACCTTCATCACGCCTCTGCAGAGGCCCCGTGCAGAGGCCGTCCCCCAAAGCCCTACCCAGTGCAGGAGCTCCGCAGCTCCTCTGCAGAGCCAACACACCACCATGCCCACAGCGGCGTTTTTAGGGCTCTCTACCATCGGCACAACGGTAACAGCGATCACTTCACCGCACTTCAACGACCCAGAGCCGCTGCTACGACCAGCTGCCGTCGGAGGGGCGAGAGCAGCCAGGATGCCGAGAAGCTCTTGCCCTGGGACAACCAGTTCAGGCACTCAGTGATTTATTTTATGGTTTTTCCCCTCCCAGCATAACGAGCACAAATTAACCCAAAGCCACAAAAAGATTTAGCAAAGAACAGACAAAGCTCATCCAAGTGCCAGATGGTAGCAGTCCGGACCAAATTCCAAGGCCTCTTCCCTGCTTAGTTTTCTCAGCCCTAATCTAGAAAAAAGCCGTAACTTCTTGAGCAAAGAGCTTATTTTCCGCAGTAAGAAGATGAGAGTATTACATCTTGGTGAGCCAGGGGAGCATTGCTGTTTAGAGGGGATGAGACATCCCAAGACCCAACTGTCTCAGATCTTGCACTAAATGTTCCCAATCCCAACCTTCCTTGTAAGTGGGGGCAAATCAGTAGATGACCTGGGGGAGCCTCTGCCCCCATCAGGGTAGGCGAGCCAAAGCTTCGCAGTAACTTCAGTTGGTTGCGACCATGGCTCACACCCCTGAAATAACAATTTTGCCAATGTGCGTTCACATTTTCAGACATTTTAGACCCAGGTTTGTAAGGCTGTACAGACTTCCAAATGCCAGAGTAAGCCCACCCATCAGCAGACCCTTGGGGGAAAGCGAAGCACGGGTCTCTCTGGATCACACCAAAGGCTGTCTGCCGGGGATGGAGTCTGGATTTCCATATGACACCTTCAGAAGGAAACCTGTGCTTGGACATGTTACCCCAGGGGCACATCTGGCACTGGAAAGTCAGCCCATGGGTGTTGTGCGGGAATGCCCTGGTCATACACGGGAGGAAAAACTCATGAATCACAGGGAGTCCTCCACTCTCGGGTACCTTCTAGCCCTCGCTCTTGCTGATCACGATGGCTGCCAACATAACCAGCCACGACTCTGCTGCTGAGGAGGGTAGCGAGCTGGCTGCCTGGCCGCTGCAGGTGAGAGACGAGCAGCTGGACATGGAGGAGTGGATCCCGGGGGACAGGAGGGAAAGTTACAGGCCTGCAAGTCTTAAAAGGCACGAGAAGGACGACTCAAATCAAAGTTAAATGCTGTAGCTACCCCTCTCGCTACAAACTTTGGCGTTGAAATAATCCAGGAGTGCTTTGAATTCCTGCGCAGAGGGCTCTGGACATCAGATTTTGGATTCAGGCCGCGGCACAGAGCAGAAGCACCAGCAGCATTGACCCAGAGTGCAGTGGGAAGCACCAAGCCCTGCCTTCCTTCCTGGCCATCCCAGGGAGGCTTACAGACCTTGCCACCCCCACAAAACCATTCCAAAACACAACCTCTCATTTAACCAACGCCGATACAGAGATGCGAGACTGCCACCTACGACTACAGCAGCCTCACGCCAACATTCTTCCCTGCTGAGTCTATCGATCCTGTCCCAATCTGGGGCTCTTTCTGTCTTCTCAACCATCAGGGCAGAGAGGTTGTATCCCGTTTCGCGGACGAGGACACGAAGCAAGAGGCCCACTGGAGCAAGAGCACAAGGTGGTCTCCAGAAGCCAAGGTCAGGGTCTCTCTCAGATTCACTCGAGCTTGTATCTTTGCCACAACAGGAAAGTTGATTCTTTTTTTTTTTTTTAAATATAAACCACTAAACTGCAGAGGTACAGCTATGCTTATTGAAGCCTGCTTTCTCTTAACGCAGTCCTAGCTCCGTAAAGCATTTCCTGACCAGAAATGGCAGTCTTAAATTCTTCATGAGCAGTGGTTAGTCTCACCACAATTTTTATTGTGCATCATGAATTTTAATAGAAATACACACAAACCAAATCCCTCGGCACCAAGGCACCAAGACAGGCGAGGTTTGTACAAGGTGAGACGTGCTACTGTTTTCTTAAACATAGTCACAGCCAATAGCTGCGGTGGGTGAGGGAGAGCCCAACGGAGCTACTTCCATCCACTGAGAGCACGGAGCTACCTGCAACTTAGAAATCAGCTTGGTCAAACCCTACATCACAACAGGCTTTCCTGACTTGGGTGCATTTTTCAAAGCTATGACAGACCCAAAACCCCCAAATGAAGCCAGTGAACCTGCCTACTCCCATCTGACACACAGCACTTCCCACCCCACCTCTCCATCCATCCACGTGCAGGAGACGACCCCACGCACCAGCAGCTCTCCCCACTGTTAACAATACTCCTGGATAAGCAAGGCAAGAAGCCCCAAACCCAGACCCCAAACCAACCAGAGACATCAAAGAGATTTCTGGCTTAAATGATCTTTCTGGCACAGCCAAGGGGGTTCTTCTCCATTGTGGCTTTGGTAGAAAATAAATCAATCGCTTTGCTTTCTCTACTTCAGTCTCAGAAATGCCCTCCCCCATTTACAGACGTCTGTGCTGGCACAACGCAGGTCCCTGCCTTCCCACATGGAGTGGGTTAGTGATTCACCCTCTGGCTTCAGCACCTCTGGAAGCCTAAGAAATTAAACTCTTCTAACACATCCTTGGCATCTTCTCCCAGAAATTTAAAACAAACAAATAACAAACAAAACCAAACACTTTCATTTGCCAGAAGTAAAAGCAACCCCTACTAATGCTCGGCATGGAGAAGCTTGGGTGATGTGACGGATGGACAGTCAGTTCAGTGGAGGGTTCCCCATTTCCAGGAACGGGCTCACCCACGGGCACGCCAAAGGTCGCAGTCTTATTGGCAGCTTTCTGCAACAGCAAAAAACCCAGACGCTTGTGGCTGGAAGTGACCTACTTTGGGGAAATGCGCAGAACAACGCCCAGAGCACCCTCTCCTGCAGAGAGGGCAGCTGGGAGGGATGTTTCCCAAAACCTTTTGGCAGCAAGGTACCATCTGGTTTTGCAGTCAATGGCACGCTTATGGGCAAAGCCACACGTCACATGAAATAAGGCTGGGAGCAGGAGGCAGCGGCGTTACCAGCATTACTAAGACGCCCCAGAAGAGACAGACCCCACTGGAGACACCTCTCCAGCAGAAAGCCGATGGCTCTCCTGGGCTATCCCATACAGATACGACAGATCCTGGAGACTTCGTGCTTCCAACAATGTGAACGTCTGCAAGTCGCTCTCAGGAAACTTGGCCAAAAATAGGAGACACGTGCTATCTGCAAGAGTCACAAGCTTTTGGCCCTCCTGAAGTCACACCATGGGAGGACTCACATAGAGAGCACCTCTAGCAGCTCCTACTCCATTTACCAGCCTCCTCTGTCACACCACAGCAGAGCTGTCTCAGTGCTAAAAGCTCCTCCAGGCCATGCCTGTACACAGAGAGATGCTCTTTGCTTTTGAAGATCCTCTGAGAGATGATCTTGGTGGAAAGCACACTACCATCTTGCCCTAAGCATGGCAGCAAACAAAACCGCGGGGGCGCGAGTGCAGCCAAGTCCCACCAGCACGCAGAGGGAGCAGTGGCTCTGAAGTCACTGAGGTTTCTGAAGTCACCTGCTGCTGCTCAAAGCATCTTACGAACCTGGAAGGCAACCTGGTCAGCCCCAAAGGCTTATGCTCCCCACGCCTGGGTAAAGACCATTCGGCTCGAATCGGATGGTCAGGATATTCATGCAGCAGCCAGATCGGCGCAGCACCAGATAATCTCAGGCGACTCAGGGCTTGCAGGAGTTTAGTGGAGATGCCAGCAGGAGATGGCAGGTAATGGGAGAAGCCCCTCGCCCTCAGCAGCAGGGCTGCAAGCACCCTCCCTGCACAGCATGCTCCTTCTTGCGAGCATCGCCACGTCCTCCCCATCCCACCTGAGAACGGCAGCCTGGGTTTCGTTATTGGGCTGCTATGAACTTTAGCTCAAATTTAGCTCTATCTGCTGCTATCATGCCACGAATAACTTGAGGCTTGAGGGCAGATCTTGACGCTGCAGTTGCTGGCACATCGACCCCATCCATTCAGTGCATGCTCGTACCTAGCCCTCCAGTTTTCAGCAGATCTGCTCAGATCCCAATTCTCAACTATGGGGAAGTGCTCGTCTAAGTATTTTGACTTCGTCACAGTGACCGTTCCAGGGGGCCATTGTCTGCTCCGGCATATTCATCTACCCAGCCGAGCAAGTCCTGGCAGCACTGGGTTCCAACAAGCCCTGGACGCCGGAGGACTCCTTCCTCCGGCCAGTCAGCTCAAACGCAGCAGCTTTCAAGCCGCTTTAACTGACACCAGGGTCCATGCCAGCCTCCAGCTGTGCCCCGGCTTTGACAAGATGATGGCCACCTTGTGTGCCAGGGTACGGGCTTCCCCCCGCGCTACAGTCACTTGTTTGTTTTACGCATGTACAGTCACGCCCGGGCAACCAGTTGGTGGACAGAGCTTTTCTGCTGAAAAACTGCTTTGTATTGGTCTACATCCCTTCTGCACACAAAACGCTGGGGAGGCAGTAACCCCTGCAGAAGGGCTGTGTTGACACCAGGCAGACCATGGTGCTCTGGCAGAGCATCCTTGTGTGAGCGGCGTGCCCGGGGCAGGTGCTGCTGGGAGATTTCCTGCGATGAAAGCTTCCTGTATTCCTACAAACCATTTTATTCATGCACAATGGAATGTCATAAATAATTACAAGCAGGCTGTGCTCCCAGAGCACCAAGTGCAGCATGGCTTGCCAGGAGTTTGCCTCACTTGCTAACAGCCAACAGGAACCATGCACACAGCTTCTTCATTCAAGCAAGATCGAAAGCCATGGGAGAAAGAAGAAGAGTTCCCTCATCTGCCACAGCTGGAAAACATGGGGACTGTAGCTTTATTTGAAATAGGAGATGGGGGAAAGCTCAAATCCTCCAAAGAACAATTAGGTCCCTAATTCCTGTGGCCTTCAGAGCAAAGTTAGGCACAGGAGCTGGGCCCTGGTCAAGAGATACTAATGTCTTGCTGCCAGCAAGAGTTTGAGCCATCTTCCTGGAAACATCACTTCTCTCCTCCAGATACCACTGTTGATACTAATTCTGAATTAAGACAGACCCTGTGCTTGTTAGCCGGCACTAACATCAGACCTGGGGGGCTGAGGTTTACGATTGTCACAACAGAGAGAGGCAAATCCTCTGCAATACCTTCTTTAACTGATAGCAGGAACAGGCTTGTCTAATTGCTTTGACCTTTGCTCAGTAAGCCTTCCACTCACCAGGCCGGGCTTCAGCGCGGGAGATCCGGAAGACCAATTTATTCCTTGCAAATTTCCTGCTCTTCCTTTTCCCTGCCTGGGGAAAATTACCAAGGGAAAATGAACCAATTCCCTAAGCAACTGCAGACATGGAAGGACCTGTGGAAACAGAACCGAACCAAAGTATTGGGCTGCCTCTGCCACACTGAACGTATGAAGGAGCTCCTTCTCTGTGACACTCGCCTGGAGCGAGCACCAGTTTGTAGGACCAGCTTTGAGCCAGTCTAAAAGCTGTACAAAGCAGTCCTGGGAACACTATGGGATCTCTGTTGCATGGAAGATTTGTTTATAATTAAAAGAGAGCATTCGTGGCCTCAGATGCTGCTCAGGGGATACCACACGCCTACTACTAAGCGAGCGCTAAGGCTGGGTACATTGTTTATTGAAAATACAAATGGAGACAAAGAGACAAGGCAGTTTGTCAGGTAGAAGGTGTTTTGGCACAGCGTCGTCTCCTGCTAAGCTCAGTAGCAGCCGAGGGACATGGTGGAGAGCAGGGCTGCGGCAGGGTAGCGGCGTGGGCATGCTCCTGGCTGGCACCCACAGCCCCCCTAAACCCAGCACATCTCTGTGCGCTGGCTGGGATCCCCTCTCCCACAGGGAGATCTCACAGCTCTCCCTTTCCCCAGCAGCACCTTAGCTGGGTCTGGTGGAAGAGGAGATGCTAAGGGGCACAGCCTCTACTGGAAGCTACAGATAAAGTCAACCCCACTGAAAAATCCCCATCTTTGCTCCTACAGCTGAGCTCACTGCACAAAACTTGGGCGTTGACCAAGTCCAAAGGAGCACGTGAATTAAGAGACCACTTGGGAACATCATGGGAAAGGGCTGGAGAACTGCTGCTGTTGAAATAATTTTCCATCCCTTCCTAAGTAAATTCCTCCTATTTTAGGGGGTCCGACAAGGAAATATTTATTAGGGGAAGGAGGGAAGCAGCCCACGTTGGGCCATTGCGCCCTACGCTCGTTCAGGAGGTGCAGCCACACCACCTGACAGACGCAGACCCCGACTCCCCAGCGGTCCTAGCAAGGGGGGCTCCCACCTCCCTTTGGGGTCGCAGACACCCCAGGAGGGCTGCGGGGTCCCTGTGCTGGAGCTTTTAATTAAAAGGGCCCTCATAGCCGCGAGCCCTGGCTGCTGACCTGAGCCCCCGAGGGGCTCTGGCTGGGCTCTGTTCTGAGCAGGTAGGGTGGCAGGACGGACAGACAGACAGCCCCCACCAGCCTGCCTGCCCTGAACAGGACTCAGGACACCTTACACCCTCGCTCTGCTGCCGATTCCCTGCGTAGCTCCGCCGGCGTCGATTTTCCCCTTCCTCCCCTTTCCCCGCAGGATCCGAAGCAGGAGGGAGTCCGTGTGTCCGCCACCCCACGCCCTCGCAGGACAAACACCCGCTCCTAGACCTGCCCAGATGCCTGCTCCGCCCAGCTTTGGGATCCGCTCCCCCGTTCCAGCCCCGCCCAGCGGCTCCAGGCTGAGCTCTTGCCACCACCTAGCGGTGCTCCGCGGGGAGAGCCGGGCACCGGGGGGCACGGGGGGGCACCGGG
>WEKW01006429.1:198567-219078 GCA_013389905.1 Sula dactylatra
GGGGGCACCGGCCCTGCCGGCCCACCCTGCACAGCCCGGGAGGGTGCCAGCCCCCTGCCCCCGCGAGCAATTTTCAGTTTCTCTCAGTGCTTCAAATTATTTGCTTGCAGGGCTTTCAGACGACTTTTCCTGACCCAGATCAGCTCTCAGTTTCTCCTTGGAGGCTCTCCCAGGTCACCTGCACTAGCTCTGATCTCACTGAGCGTTTCCTTGGAAATTTTAATTTTCAAGCTGTTTGCTCCCGCCCTCAGCTGTACGCAGCCACGGTTTCGGGAGAGTGAAGCTCAGAGGTCAGGGGCTCATTCATCTGTCCCCATGGCTCTGAGCCCTGCAGGGAGCCGTCAGCCCCGTCCTAAAGCCCCTCTGAGCTCGCGCTGAAGCCCAGTTTCGCCCACAACAGCAAAGGCACGGCTGGAGCCACCCCCGCAGCCCCCCACACCACAACCCTCCCCGCGGCACGCAGGCACTCACCGGGGCCAGAGCAATCCAGTAGCTCCAGTACTGCCTGGTCATGTCCAAGCAGTTGAGCCATCAGACCCAAACCATCAATTTACTGCCTGAAATGCCTCTCCAGGGTGCCCTGGGGACACAAGAGGAGCCACTGGCCAGGGAGCAGCCGGGAGTGCTGGGTGGTGACTGCCCCAGCTCAGTCAGAGCAATCAGGGGTGATCAGCAACTCCTGTGGGTAACCAGCAGGCTCCAGCTCACAGCCTGCTCCAGCTGTGCTGGGCCAGGGCTCCTCGCCCACCTGGCTCTAGCTAAACGCCAGAGCAAAGCCCGACCGGGGCTCTCTCAGGGGCATGCATGACATTGCCCGTCCTCGTTACTCTGCAAAACGGTGAATCCACCCACCTGGGAGCCTCCACAACAGAGCAGGCAGTAACCCAGACCCAGCTGCTCAGCAAACATTGCTGCCAAAGTAAGGAGATGGTAAGAGTCCAGAGAAAACAGAACTAAACTTTAGGGTGAAAATCCTCCCAGGGGTGTTGAGCCATGGCGAGTGCTGCTGGGAGGAGATGCACACAGCCACGGTCCCATCTACAGGCCACAAAATCATGTTTCTTAACCATTTGTGCCTGCTAGATGACAATTTCATTTATATAGGGCTCTGGGGTGAAATGGGTACAAGGACATAATGGGTTTACCCACATTTTGAGTCACTCACCTTACCTGAGTTGCTCCCAGGCTCTCACCCTTTCCCCACAGACAAAACAACTGCATGACGTGATTTATGCCAAGACCATATAGAGAATATTGCCATCCTCCTTGCTGTAAAGCTCCGTCTTGCTAGAAGATAAAGGTCATTACCAGAAGGGATCTTTTCAAAGGATAAATGATAATGTGAGATGTTTTCTTCACAAACATTAATAAGGTCTATGAAAAAGCTGGGCTATGGATTGCCCTGCTCTTTTTTGTAGCTACAGGTTAAATCTTACGTTATTTATTTCAAGGTGCAAGAATCGCCTTGCAAGGAGCTAACAATAGCAACAGCACAAGGAAATCTATGCTTAGGTCACCACTGTTTTAACATCCTGTAAATAATCACCTTCAAAAGGTAAATAGGGAGTATTTGTTCTGCTAGGAAGCCTTGCAGGTTACGACATAGCCTCCCCCTCCCTGTAGCAGCACGGTCAAGCAGATGCATTCTCTAGCCGAGGATAGAACTTTCTACCGGTGAAGGTCATAGCAGAGCTGTAAAAGCCCTTTACAAAGGAGAAACGGAGATCTACAAACACAAAGCAAGCTGCCCAAGCCACCCAGCGAGGCAGAGCAAGGAACCTAGATCTCCTGGGAGCTGGTGCAGTGCGCTAAGGACACGGACACCACTTAGCACAAGTACTGAAGGAAGATCCGAATCCAGCAAGCTTGCACCTTGCTTCTCAGCACTGCTGCTATTTAGCCGAGTTGTTTTCAACCCAGGGTTAACAGACACCTCAAGGTCACTCCCGGGGCTACCTCTGGAAAGTTGGCAAAAGCTAACAAAGGATACCCAGTCAATGGATGCCACACAGGAACCTTTGTGTGAGCAACTTCCCCAGGATCTCCAGGAGTACAGTTGTGGGGCTCAGAAATCAAAGGTTTGAGAGGCACTGAGTTAGCTGGTTAACAGCAGACAAACAAGTCACAAGAGTTTAACACATACATGGTTTTCTACCTCTAGCTACAGCTTTATTTTCTCACTCTGCCATGCAATTCATCACTAGCAAAATTTTGTTTAGAGCTGGAAGGAAAAGGAGAATTTACAATGCAAATTTCAGCAGCTGCCAGCATACTCATTCATATGAACTTTTGAGAACAACGTTTCTTTGAAACGATTTTAAAAACGTTACAGAAATTTGCTTGCAGAAGGAAGGTGCTGCTGTGAGAAGACAGATGCTGTTCCTCGTTTTCAGCAATACTTTCACGTAACGCCGAAATATTTGGCACAAAGCACCTGATTAAAGAAATGCCATCGCTGATGGCAGATGGTACTTCTCATCCCAATCTGTAGCAGCCTGCTAATGTTAGATGTAATCTGATTGCAAACACAGCGCGTGCATTTTTTCCAGATGAGCGAGCTTTACATAATTTTTCATTGCCCTTATTTTAGTTTGTTAACAAACATCATCCTTATGAGCATACAGCCTGATTATAGTGTTATCAAATGAATCCCTTCTGCTCACCCCACCCTTCCAACTTTCCAGCATCTAGAAATGTGGTTACACCACCAAAGCAGCCCCCCTCCCCCCCCCAAATCTGCTCGTAACACCTAGTTTTCAGCTGCTCGTACTATGGAGCCAGGAGGGGGCCTTGAAAGAACATGACTTAAGGCTATGACGCTAAGTTACTGCAAGGCTTTCCCTGTGTAAGAGGCTTGAGAAATATTCCAGGCAGCAGGTTGCTCACCTTTACTTTAGAACAAAAATAATTCAATCGCACTGATTTGTGAAGTGCTTTTTCCCCAGTGGGAACTCGCCATAGATCCTCCTGTAAGTTTACTCGAGTGTAACTCTGCAGCAAGAACTATGAAAACAGGATTTTCTTCAAGGAAGTTGCACTTTCATAAAGCTCCTTGAACAAAGCTGTGTGCTTGCCAAATAGTGGCTGCTCAAGTTATGAAAGGGAGTTTGTTTAACAGAAAACAAGCGCATACGTGTCCGACTGCCTTTCTCCTCTTTGCTGGCTGAAGGACAGGGTTCAGTGGAGGCCAAAGACAACTGCTTTCCTAACTAAAATAGTGACAGACTCACTCTAAGTTGAGACCATGCTAACATGGGGCATTAAAGCTCATTCAGGGCAGACACTTCAGACCTAGCCAGGTTTCCTAGATGGAACTGTAAAAACTATTCTATTAAAATCACTTTTTTCTACTAATTCTCAGAGTCGCCCTCCCTAAAAATCATAAAACAGCGTCACAGATTTGCTTTTAAACAATGCTCCCATTTGGCACCAGATTTGTATAAGCACCATTTGGATGCTTTGAAACCTGTTCTCAGAGAAGCAAGACAGGCTGGCCTTCTTGTACTTGTCAAATGCACACTGCCTAGCTTTTAACAAGCTTCCAAGAGCAAAATGGAGTAGGTTTTTCCTACTTTCTCAAGCACTGAAAACATGCAGGTGCAACTTGTTCCAGCTGCCCAGTAACTGGAGCTAGAATTTAACAAGTCACATTATCTTGATTTCAACAGCCATCCATACAGGTCCTCCAACCATCCCCAGCCACCTGCGGGCATCCTGAAACACTCAGCATCTCGTCATGGTTCAGCTCAGTCAGTTACACAGCACCTGTGGCAAGGAGGCAGTGGAAGGCCTTGATCATCATCAAGGAACAGCAACAGGAGAGATGGATCTAGGTCGCAAATTCTGCATTTCTCATGACGGGCAGCAGCTACATTCCCTACCCCATGACACATACCGAAAAGAAGTCTAGGTAAGGTGCTCACTGCACCACGGGTACAACAAAGGGTTTGAAATTCCAATCTATTACGAACTTTCACCACTAATCTCCTCGGATGGTTCATATAACACAGGTGATTTATGAAACCTCCACAGCAACTGGGCAGTAGAAATAAAGACAACAGAATAAACTTCATAGTTTTTATTCTGCAAAGCAATATACACATCTTACAAACACAAAATTAATCTAGGAGAGAAATGTCATTTCCAAATCAGCTATTAACCATCATGCAACAAGACAAGTGAAATGTAAGAACAAAACAAAACCGAAAAGCCATCTTAACCCTACAATCACCTGCAGAGGGTTGAAAACCAAGGCTCAGATTTTCTATGTAATGCCAAAGAAAAATGCAAAAGAAAATGGCAGCTTTCTAAGAACAAGAAAACACGTACAAATAGAATCAAAACTGATTCAAGTCATAGTTAAAAAGAAAAAGAAAACAAAAAAGGAAAGATCAATATGATCTGAACTTTAATATTAAAGTTTTTACTCTTCTTTTTGACTGCATTTAACTTTTGTACGTTGTGCCTAGGAACAATCCAATATTCCTCAGTATTACAGCATTTCAACCTGATGGACACCCTTACCTCTCTGCTGCAATACAGGAGTGCAAAGGGGTAAACTACGGCCAAAAAACCCAACTCTTTCACATTTTCCCTTTTGTGTTTGTGGGTTGCAATCTTCGTATTTCCAGGTACTTCAATAGAGTGGGTGATAAATTGCAAAGCAGGCTCCTCTAATTACCAAACAGCAAAACCAGATTAAAAAAAAATTCTGTTTTCCCCAACAGACCAAACTCCAGCTAGAATATTTGGAGTTTGATTTTTAATTTGCTGAAACAGAAAGGACTCGGCTTTGCTTTTTTAAAGGAGTTGCGTTATGCTGGATGTTTTCCAGGTATTTCCAGAATTTGCAACACCACCCCAATCCATTTCCTATTCCTGCTTTTGGTCCCCAGTTCAAGCCACCCTCGTAGGCAACTCTAGAAGTCAGTATTAATGCAGAAGGCTGGGTATGTGTGAATTAGGAACAGCTCAGGCAGTTGTCATGAGAAGCCGTCTACCTGTTTTGACTTCACTGATTCATTTCAGTGAAGCAGTATTAGCCCATAGCAGCATCAGGAGAAAACTGGAAGCTTAATTTTATCCCTAGACTTCAAACTAGGCCATCTCTAAAGCTTTGCCTTAACATCCCTGGAGAAAAATGCATGCTAGTTAACACCATTTAAATAACTGAAATTTTATAAAGGAAACGTGCTGAAGAAAAGGGTGACTATTTTGCTTCAAACGCTCTGAAGACTCGTGAACTTACTGAAATCCGTACATACAGGCCTACAGACCAGTAGGGTACCATTCAATAGTGTCTACAGGTAATAAACTAAGAATCTTATGCCAGCATAACTGAGACCGTGAGATTTGAACTTGGCTTTCTTCTTTTGTGTAGGTTAGAGCAAAAGGAGGAGGGAAAAGAGCTGATGTGTGTGTATGCTGACCTACAGTTACACTACCTGACAAGAAAGCTGAAAGACAAGATGAAAGGTCAAGTAAGGCAACCAGTGAGATTTTAAAAGCAGTGGTGGAAATGTTTGCAGGAAAACCCTGACTCCTGAAAATTAAGGAGGCTACTCAATAAGAAGCCAGAAAGAAACAGGCAAAGCCAGACCAGGAAAGGGAGAAATGCACAGAATAAAACCTCTGATTTAAGAACGGACACAGAGAAGAGCGTGTGTTTTACCGTGTGGTTCCTTTGACCTTAATCACAACAGCTCTAGTTCTCTCCTTGTCGTTTTCCCCTGAGTGGACAGCGTTAAATGGAAATCGGACAAAGCTAATAAAAGCGTCATTTTCAGCTGCCCTTCAGAGATGGATGGAGCATCCCAAAGTGAAGCTCGGTTACAGGCTATGGGATTGCTTTTCCTTTCATTAACTGCACTTGCCCAAGGCTGTGCAGAGCCCCAGACTGTTAATACAATAAATCTTTTTATTAAGTTTCACTTTCTAGAAAAAAAAAGTTTACAGAAAGCTGCTCTGCAGCACAGATGCACAATCCTGGTTTGAGGGCTGCGGATCGGAGGCCAAGTGGAGAACGTTCCAGATAGTCTCTATGCTGACTGATTCTCTGGCATTCAGCAAGCCAAATGGAAAAAAAAAAAAAAAAAAAAAAGCCCAACCAAAACAAAACCAAACTTAGCACTTTTCAATAAGAAACATTTTAAAATGGGACTTCACTTCTTAATTTTTTTACTATGAATAAAAGCACAAGTTTGTCCTAAATACAGCACTATTAAAATGTGAATATGTATTTCTTTTTTCAAAAAAAAAAAAATCTAAAATGTTGATATCTTTTCTTGCAAGCAAGGAGCAAATGGAAGAAAGTATTAGGCCACACAAATACACATTTAATTAATGTAGTAGATTGGTGGCTTTGGAAATGCAGTATTATATCAAAGGTGCATACTGTTTCAAACACACTGTACATATCATTGGGCAAAAAACAAAGACCTGTTGGTTTGAGACACTCGCAAAGGCATCTTAACCTGCCCAGATGCAGCTAGACAAAAATACCTTGCTCCTGACTATATGTAGCCATATCACTAATGTATCTACACAAACATTCGGCTATGTCCACAGGTAAAGACTGGAAGTTTCCGGCCGCACTACAATGCGGAACAAGTGCATCATCTGACCTATTCTGAATATACTTTTATAAATATGTACAAATCAATTACAGGCACTTGAAATGTCTTTGGTTGGAATAAACCAACATTGCAAGATAACGTATTCACAGAGTGTTAAGACCCATTCTGGGTTCAGCAGGCAATGATTACGGTTCTCAGTCATTCTCAGTAAAAGGAGAGGATGGATTATGCTTCTGACAAAGCAACCTAAACAAAAGAAAACATTTAATTAAAGTCAAATTTTTAATCCCATAACAGTGATATTACTTATCTCCATGCAGCTGGCATATCTGTCCTTGCCTTTTCAAAGAACCTTGAGAAGTCTAATTTGGAAAGGAAATCAAAGTAAGTCTGAAGGTGTTTTGTATGTAGCATAACCGATTAAAAAACCCCCAAACCCAAACCAGCTTCCTACTTCACAATTAAATATATTCATATTTAATCCCTAAAGCAAAGTGCAGGTCTCCAAAGCAGTATTGAATAATGACTGTTTCAATAGCTTTGTCGTTGTTCTAATTTAACTCTAATTAACAACCATTAGAATTACGTATCATGTTTTATTCAAAGTTTTCAGTCTGTTGTGATAAAAGATAAATAAAACTACTCAATGCTTCATATAAAATGGTGCAGGTAACTTCAGAATTATGGCAGAAGAGTTGCATTACAGCACTTACTGAACCGCAATAATCCACTTCTGTAGGAGAGAAAACTACCTCTGAGAGTCTACAAAGCACATATATGTATTTTGCAGCACCCATCTGTACTGCCCACCACGAAACACCCATGACTTTTTGAAAAGGAATTAAATCCGTGTCTCCAGAGATAAAACAGTCTGCACTATGTAAAAAAAGGAGGTTTTCTATGTTTTCTTATCAGAGTCAACATTTTGTTATTACACAGACTCACCTTTTCAGAGCAGAATTCTGTATTGCTTTGCCTCAGTTTACTTGGTCTGCCTTTAATAACTGCATAGCAGAACATTGTAATCACCATCACAAAAAGAAAGTAACTGGTATGCATGAGATGCAGGTTTATTAGAGAGCGATCATCCTGCATAGAGAATTAAAACCATTTACTGACAATGCACCAGTAGCTGGCATTTTATATTAAAGCAGTAATTATCAGATCAGCACAGAAATTACTTCATGAATCAACTTTCTCCCCTTTGCACAGCTGGCATAGTAATGAAAGTAACAGTAATGAAAGATTCCTAGTTGTGGCACATAAAGAGCCAAAATGTTCCTCATGTCAAAAATCTATACCAGAGATCTCTTCCCATATACTGGCAGTGTCTTTGGTCAAATCATTTCAACATATAATGTTACTTATTAAAATGTGAGGCACATGGAGATCACATGAAGACTATCATGCCCACCAGGGGTAAAGCATACCCAACTGTCTCAGCCCTTGTGCTACATAATAAACCAGACTGAATATGACTATTTTAGGACATGAAAAGAACTATATTCAATTAAAACAGAGCTAAGCATTTATTCAACATAACAAACAAAAACACCGCGGCACTTACATCTGGAACTATAACAGTTAGTTTGGGATTTAAAGCATGATACACTTTTCCGATTGCTCCTTTGTAACACCAGAAAGGGTTATAATCTTGTGCATATTTTGTATTAGAGTCCCGTGCCGTGGTAAAGATCTTGTACCAAAGTGTAGCATTGCTGTACGTTTCAGGAACACAATGCGGTGGCTGACTGCAGAAAAACAGAAATAATTAGCACCCCAACTGCCATTCTCCATGTTCAGTACGGCTAACTCTTAGAACTGAGTCAAGCCCAGCCTTCTCAACAGCAGCATAAAACACAGTTTTATTTTGGACCTTCCAAAACAACAACAAAAAACCAAAGCTTAACCAAAAGGGTGTATAAAACCCCATATGATTCTTATACTAAGATCAAAATTTAACTGCCTGTTGTTCCAGTAAGCCGACAACCCTCAGCTGAATCATAAGGCTTCAGTCATGTGAATCTATCTGGTGGTTCTCCAGGGCATAGTGAATAGTGTCAGAGAGTCCAGAGAAGACAAAGGGAAACTATTTCGATGAAAGGTCTGCACCTGCTGGGGTATGGTAGCAAAGCAGCATTCGCTGATCTCTCAGCAGGGAAGAGGATAAGAACCTTCGAGTCAAGCCTTAGCTCTCATGCAAGGTAATGAAACTAAATTACATGGTATCTTTCTTAAATGTTCACAGATTCTTTTGTTCCTTGCGAAGTTTAAATCACAGGTAGCGTGTTGAAAGGCAGGTAGGGGCTATAGTTCAAAACATGCACGGAAAAACCTAGTGTTGCTAAAGGAAAGCAAAAGTCTAAAGCCTCAAGACAGGGTTTTTACTGGGAGGGGGAAGGCAGGCAGGTACATAATTTCCACGTTCATCAGGAAATAAAAACCTCAGAGAACCAGCTGAGGAATTAATCACCCAGTAACCACTCTATGAAGGGGTATTTAAAATGCACTTACACTGTGACAGGAAATACATTGCTGGCTGCTGTCACAGTCATGCAAGTTGTGAACACAACCTGTTCGCAGTGGCCATGAAGAACACAGTCATCTGAATTCCAGGCAGCCGGCAGGGTGAATGTAATATTTATCTCCTCATGGGATTCTCTGCCTTTGAGAAAAAGAGGAGGAAAGCTGCTTTTCGTTCACAAAAGTATCTGAGCAACAACCACTAGGATAAGGACAACGTGCAAATGACTAAGGCAGCAACCATTATCCTGAATCTGTACCTTTGAAGTCATCCAGGATCCTCACTATCAACAAAGAGAGCAAAAAGAAAGTTAAAAACCAAACCAAACTACAAAGACCCCAGCTGCTCGTCTTTCTAATCTCTCCTGCCCCCAGAAGAAGTGGGGTCATCAGGCTCCTTTCAGAAATTAAAATCTCACTGTTTGTCAGTGAAGTCATGCATGTTCAGAGAACGTTATTAGAAACTAAAATCGCAGATCTTTAGCCTTTCTCCTCCCAAAGACTTTGCTCCACATTTGCTTTTTCTGACACTTACTTTTCAAATTGGAGATATTCATGTAGACAAAATGCGCTAGCAGATACTTAACTGCAGATTAAGTAGTGTACGTTAACTCCACGCGGATATATTCATACTGAAAATAAATCCAGGCTACTGGAAATGGAACTTGCATTTAATAGCTCTTAAAGCAGTAACAAAATAACAACAACATAAAATACAGTAATACAGATTTACAGCTATGGCAAATGTCTCCTCACAGGTCTCTGAGGTTCAAGACACCTTTTGGCATTATTATAAAGTGCGAACCTGTCTAAAAGCTAAAATTCAATGGGGTTCTATTATCAATTTCTACTAATTTTCTACAATCTCCTGTCAAAACTTATTGTCAGGGCAGCCACATAGCAGATCAGTCACACCACAGAAATTGTAACCATCTTATTTGTTGTTTGTAATATTACAGCTTATTCACGTATGCAATTTAGATAAACTGGGGTTTTTTTTAGACAACATGTGACTTGATCTCTAATGTACATACATTAATGCCTTTAAAGTGTGAGTTAAGGACTATAAGATGTATCAAGATAGAACTGAAGATAGTCACTGTAGACACTTTTGCTGCTTGGAATTTTATTGGCTTAAAAATTACCTTCCATTGTCATTAGGTTAATCATTTAAAACTGCAAAGCCTAACCTTGGCAAACCCGCAGGTTCTTTTCCATTCTAAACACAGGGAAAAGTTTTCCTAGCAAACGAGTGGAAGGGCTCTATATAGGAATACACTCACAACAAATCTGGAAACACATATGTTCTAAGCAAAAGATTTATCTCACCAATAATAAGCTGATGAGTTTTTATTTGATTATATAGTTATCATTCAAGTTTGTAAAGGTCAAGTCTTGCATACCTGAGAGTCCAATTTGGTGTCCAAAAATTGTGGAACTTAGATGTGTGACATTGCGGGAATATCCGCCAAATGGTCTGAGTGGGTCCAGCGTCAACGTGATCATAACAGAGATGTTTATTGGACCAGAGTCCTCAAGAGTTTGTGGAGACTGTGTAGAAGATCTCGCCTGTCCGCTAGTCACGGTACTTTCTGGAGTTGTGGTATCGTTGATGAGATGCTTTAAGGTTTCATTCTCAGATATACAGAAGTCCAAGTCATTAAACCTCAGAAGGAAAGTATTCCAGTCCTTTAAACAAACATGAAGATTTCAGACACATTAGCAAGTTAACTCTTGGCTGCTACTTCTCCAGAGCAGTGCAGACACTGATACGTACCATCCCGCCTGCAGTTCCAAGCCATTTAATGAAAATTACACGGCTCACAAAGCAAGCACAAACACCACCGTGGCTATCGCGCTCAGTCGCGGTCACTGCCTGACCGCCGCTCAGCACAGCGGCAGCATACCCTCCTTTCAGCTACAGAAGGAATATACTAACTTGGTCCATTCTCACCACACTCAGGGTACGGACAGTTTCCAGCAAGGTTTCCCTCGTTGCAGAACAGTACTACTAGATAAGATCAGAAGTTTCACAAACAAGCTCGCTGGCACAACAGAATAAGAAAAAGAAAGGCTCCTATAGCCGTGGTAGGGAAGATCCATGTCAGATGATTCAGCCTCATCCTCAAACTAAAAAAGACTATGCAAACATTCATACCAACAGCCTCTTTCCTTATGAAATTAGAGGCAAGTATAAATGAAGACAATCTCCCATAAGACACTGTGCACTCCCATGAGAGAGTTCTTGGGGCGAAGAAAACCCAAACCAACTCATTAGCTGTGGGCACGTTTTTCAAATCAGTATTCCCACTGTTTAGCTCAGGAACTTTCTGTACCTACCTCTGTCATTTCTGGTGACTTGATCTCCTTGATTTTGAAGAAATAACCCAGTGTCAAAAAAGCTATTGCCATAGCGCTTACACTGATCATAAAGACCACAAGCGGAGGCCGACTGCTGATGTAAACCTTCAGGTTCTCCAACAGGTTTATGTTGAACATTATTCTGATTGTTCACCTGAAAACAAAGAATATTACAACAGAGTGACTGGGCTGTGTGTGTTGCAGGGTGAGGACCGGTAGACCACATAAGACAAAAGTCTGAAACAAAAAATGGAATCATATACCAAAATAAGATTCAATTATACGACTCTGTACTGTTCATTGAACACAGTATGCCTTAAATAAAGCACAAATCAAAACATGCTCAACTTCACCTTCTCAGCACCTGAAATTGCCAGCTACGAACAGATTCTAAGGAATGAGGACAACTTCTAGCACAATCAAATATCACTAATGAGCAATAAAACCAGCTCTTTTCCTTCCCCACAAACCTAGGCAGAATATACACTGCTACGTGTTAATTCCAGTAATATCTGAATTCACAAGATTACAGTGCAGACCGAGTTGTAATGCAGCCCATAGATCATACATCCCTGCATGTACTTTCAAAACTGAGGCTGAAGCCTTAAAGGTCCCCTTTCCCCCATCCCTAGCCCCAGAGGACCAGACCTTCAAAATGGGATCCGAAAAACAGCCTACGTAATTTTAGGCTTCTGCATCAAAAGCTTGTGGTCAGAAGCACCTAACTGCATTAGGGTGCAGCCTGGAAGACTCCTTTCTTTGATTCCTGCAGGATCTAGAGAACTTTTGCTAGAGTCTGTAAACAAAGAGAGGACCTTACACACGCTGAGGAAACGTACTGAACCATTAAGTGTTGTCCAAAAGATTTTGCCTGATTCCCCTTCTGAATTTTCTTTTCAACTGCAGAGCAGAAGACCCAAACCAAGTTTACTGTATCAGCTTCCGCACTTCCACTCAGTGAAAAGCAAACAGTGCAGTGTTAAATGGCAGCCTTGCGGCATCTCCTTCAGAAGCTCTGCAAGGAGGGAACTTCAAGCAAACCTCTTATCTTTGTCCTTCCTACAATGCTGGTTGAAAAGGTTTTTAACCCCAAATAAACTAGAAGGGCAGTAATTGTTCCTAGCAACGTGTTGCTTATCCCCAAAATTCACAGCTTAAAAGGCAAGCTTCAAGACTAGTATTTAAAGAGTCCAGCGCTGCAATGGTTAATGTGTGAGCATTCAACAGATCTGATAACTTTTAATTAAGTCAAGGGACTGCTCCCTGCAGGTCTGGCTGATTCTCATTGACTCTTATTAGAAGTACACGTCATTTAGAATCCAGATGTAGCCCGGCTGAAGCCATGGTAAGCCTGAGGATGAGAGGGGGACAGGTTTTGAAAAAGAGGGCAAGGCAGGGAGAGAGCAATCTTTGATCTGATCTACTGGTTTAAAAGAAAGCAAGGGAAGGGAAGAGGGCAAACTTTCAGACAAGTCTTTCTCAGATCCCACAACGTACAACGATCACAACTTTCTTGTGTATACGCAGGATTTTACTGGCAGAAGCGCCAGTTATTCTTAACAGAAGGAATATTGACAAAACCTGCAAAACTGCTCCCGAGAGGGGAAAATTCAACTCCCTGAGAAGAGCCCAGAGATCCTGTGGCAATAACTCCACAGTGAGCTGTGCGTGCTGATCTTCCCTTTCTCCTCCCCACACACCTCCTCGCTCGCCTCAGTGAAGTCTGATGAAACAGGACTTGCTCCAGAGCACAAGATCACGTCCTGGGTTTGCTATTTTGCACCATCAACCAATTTTCATCCACTATGCAAAGACCAGGAAAGCCGGCAACTTTTCATCAGTAAGAACGACTGGGTGACAAACACCTCTACAAAAATACACGGTGTCTGAGAGTGAAACGCACGGTGCAGAGAAGGGGGGAGAGAAGCAGCAGAAAGGAAAGAAAAGGCGATGACAAATGTGCACCTTACCAGAACTTCTACCTTTGTCCAAGACCAGCTGTGCTGCGGCCAAACAGGCCAGTGAAGGTGTCAAGAGAAGGCAGGAGTGAGAGGGAAAGGGAGAGCTGGTCTTGGCAAGGATCACGCTGGGTACGATCCACACTTCTGTACACTCTGCCTCCTACCTTGAGCTGGCAGCAAACTCCTTAAATGAGCCCCAGGTAAAAATCCCAAACACTCCGACTAGAAACACTGGAGACACGTGTTGAGATGGAAAAAGACCAAAAGATAAACCAAATGCAGAGTTGTATCCAGTGTTCCCTTCTGAATTTCCTTTTGAAAATAACAACACAGATGCAGGCTTTATTATAGCATTTAATCAAAGCTGAATGTCACCCACAGCATATACAGTACCGTGATTCCTTTTTAAAGGGGCTTCCAACAGCTCCATTAGCATGCTTGTTTACCACAGGGTCTAAAATCGGCCATAAAACTGGATGTGCTGAAAAGCATACACATAAAAATATTTGGGCTAATATTTTTATGTAAGAGATCACCAGCTTTTAAGTGCCGGTTGCTTAATATGCTCCCATAACTCAACAGCTTTGAAGGCAATTAGAAAATGCTATAAGCTGCAATTTCTAAAGCATAATATGCCTTTTGAGCATTTGTGAGAGAAAAAGGAACTGTGGATTTCAATACTAGAGCTGACATGAAAATACCAATTGGACATGGTTAGTGCAAACCAGAACCAAGAAGAGTGTTTCCACACTCATTTTTTTTATGAAATGAAGTGCTTAAATGCCACTAATTATCAAAGAACTTGTGAAACAGATCAGTGCGTGTAAATCAAACAGATGTTAGGGGTTCAGTTAACGGTCCGCACATTAAACTCCTCCTTTCCCTTAGGACCTGTTAGAAACACAACACAAATGCTATTCTACCAGCTCTGGTTTTAAGTAGCAGCTTCCTCTGTGTAAATTAAATAACCTAAAGAATATAATTTAAACTTTTAGTTCTTTTTCACACAGTTCAAAAAGGAACCCGAATGCTATTACCTCCTGGCAGGTCAGGAGAGCGAGGTCAGATTTCACTTTTTAGCTAAACAAATAATGTAGAAGGCAGCTCTGATAACTGCTGCCTGCCTCTCTCCACTCCAGCTAAGCCTTTTAATACTTGTGCAATAAAAATCTCCACAGTCAGCCTCACAAGTAGCTCAGGCGCAACAGGAGGAATGAAAACTGCCGGCCAGGAACACCGGCCACCGGCTCCGAAGTAATGCCTCGTTCCTGAGGTGTGTGCATCAGGAGCGAGTGCCCCGTTCGGGCAGAGTTACGGCTGACGGCACTCATCGCCCAGCACTCAACGAGCACTGCGGAGATACTGTGCTCTTAACCCCGGGAATTCTGTCATGTGGTTAGAAAGATAAAACAGTGACGGATGGAAATACACAACAGTTAATACAGCAGAGCCCCAGGCAAACACAGAATTGGGTAGCAGTCTAAAAAGCGAGGAAATAGCCACTTGGTCTGCAGTTTAGGGAGCCTTCCCCCAGCACAGCTCAAGGCCATACACAGCAACCTCAAAGTAGTAACTTTTTTAATTCCTCCTTATTATAGAAAAGACAACTTCCGAAATAGGCCTATGAGTTTTTCAAGAATAAATTACAAATAAGGAAAGTCTTGAGTCTATTGCAAAGAGCAAAACGTCAATGAAATGAGACATAGCAGAAGTATTAAATTCCAATTTTGGGGCTTAATATCAAAGGAAATGAATTCCTAACAACAACAAAAAAATGCGTGCTGTGCTAAAGCAAGTATTAAAAGTAAAACTGCGGTTGCCAAAAGGAAAAAGAACCAAAACATCTGACAAGTTTTATGTGTATCTTGCCATAATGTCAACTACCGTCTTTCTACCAGAAAGCTTAAAATCATCTAATTTCCTTATACATATTTCCCCTTCTTGTCGTGCATGTAAGACAGTCGGTCTAGAGGAGAAAAACATTTAGAGGGGTTTCAGTAATAAAAATCCACTGAAATATCTGAAGGAGGAAAACTCCGGGTGGAAGAGGAGGGCAGCCGGCCAGTGCTAACCCATCCCACCAGCACTCCGTTAGGACCTCGCGTGTTTTCTGAGCCTGAATACCTTACTGCAGAGTGGTGTTTAATCTTAACTGTGCAGTTCAGTTTATTTATAAACCAATTATGTTTTCAACGATGCCCCATTAGTAGCAGTACAATGGGGGTTAGGAAACGGGTCACATCAGGGTTAACCACTTTGAATGAAAATAACGTTGGGTGCCAGAAAAACAGTCATAAACACAAATCAACTGAACTGCGATTTTCCTAGCAAACCATCCACAAATAACATGCAAACAAAGAAGTGGTGTTGATCTCAAACTAAAGTGCCTCTCATTTAAGAACAGTAAACAGCAGCAAGTACCAAAAATATCTTTAATTTGGTTTTCTTCTCTTCAAACCGAACTGGATGTCTGACACCACAAAAATAGTAAAGCAAAAGAGATGACAGTTGTGTTAACTGCGAAGCTGCCTATTAACGTTCAAAATATTCAAAAAGGTCTGTCAAAGCTTTATAAAGACTAATAATAAGCATGGCTGTATCTCTAATCTGCTATCACCAGCCTATCGAACAGAACTGGCAAAAGTAACCTCAGCTGATCTTACAACTGAAAATAAAGCCTCTGCGGGTTCTCAGAGCAACAGCAATTATTATAACCCCCCTCCTTTTTTCAAGGGAAAGAAAACAGGATAAAAATTAAACAGAAGCTTCTAAACTCCTCAGAAGGCTGCCCTTTTATGCCCTGAAACGAACCAGTAATTTCTACTACCTAAACTATCAAGAGCTTTTTTTACAGTCAGTTTCTTTCAGGAATTGGGGAAGGCTAATGAAGATTTTTTTCTTCTTTAAGTCTGTTAGACTTTCACAACATAATATTTTTATCATAAAACATGCAGTTGGGAGGAAAAGAGGGGTTTCCTACTAATTTTATAGGAAAACTTACTTTACCATACTGATATCTGTGGGAAAAAAAAGAGGTGCCAGTGTCTGCGGCTGCTTCGGTTCATCTTTTTAGGAAGCGTATCAAGACCCTGTGGGGTGAAATTGCACAGCCTAGACCCTCTGTCAGCAGCACCAGGGCAGGCAGGGCTGACTCCTAGAGGAAGGAGGGAGGGGAGTCCTCCGGAGCAGAGCACTTTTTCTGTCTAGCTGATCCTCTTCCCTTTCTCCTGCCCTTCAGCGTTAAGAACGTGAACAGACTCGTAGTAAATGCCATCAGCCTTCTTCACAACGTAGAGGAAAAGGAGTAATCGAGACTTGTGGAGGAAGGAAGTTGATGAAAACATCCCCCAGGATCCCTTCAATCCTCTGCAACCACATAAAACCAAAAGATCAGCAGCCAGATGTGCACAAACACATCTACTGCCCAAGACCGCTCCAGGAGAAAGCGCCCAAGTGGGGGACCACGGTGAGTGGGCTCAAACCGCTCAGCGGCTCACCACAGTTTTCTGAGCTCTGTTATCCTATAACTATGTTTACTGATTAGAAAAATAAACTTCCGAGAGCCTGGAAGCAGGAAGTGGGGCAGGAAAACGGCCTGGCCCTTTGCACAGGCACCGAGTGCAGACGGAAGACGCTGTACAGCACAGAACGAGAGCAAGAACATCACCTGTTGGGGAGCAGCCTCTTCCCTTGGGTTGTTCTGATAACGGAGTCCGTCAGGAAGCAGATTATTAGCGAAAGCCTGAGAGCCCGGGGACTGGCAAGAACAGAACAAAGCAAAATGCTTCGTACTTGCATGAAACGTTTCCTTTCACCCCTCAAAACACTTTTCAAAGCACAATTAAGCATTTCGGCATCCCCAAGAGCTACATAAACAGCAAACATTTCAGTTCTACCCATAAAACAAAGCCAAGGAAGGGAAGTAATTTGGTCAGAGTTATAGGAAACTTTAAGGATCAGATTGATCCTGAATTTCAAACACCCAAGTTCCTCACTAGAACTCTTGCTAAAGACAGAAAACTTAAAATAAAAAGTAGATGAGTTAAAAAATAGAAAGGAAAATATGTAGATCAAACACTACTCAATCCGCATCTGCGACGTTCCCAGCCACGTAACAGCCCTTCCCAACAAACACGTGCTGTAGTTCGAAATGTCTGTGGTGGATGTAACGCCAGCACCTGACCGGTATGTCATGTGCCGCTCCTGGAACAGCAAAGCTGATCTTAACTTTCCACTTAAAGAAAAATTTATGCAGAAACAGACAAATGCAAACAAGTTCCAAATACTTTTTTTAAATGCTAAGAGTTTGAAAAAAGTGAAGAACCAGAAAAGGGTAGAAAAGTTATAAGCCAGAAAATATAAGTGATGTGAGGAAAGCCTTATTTCACTTGTTCAATGAGCCCCAAATTCTGACTTCTTAAAAAGTAAAAAACACTATTTAAAATATACCCAGCTGTAAAGTGAAAGTAAACCTAACCTCTGGTTGAAAATAGACATTTTGCTGCCGAACTGTAAAAGGCAGCCCTGTTAGCCAAGTGAGCCCGTGCCATGGGAAAGAGTACACTTGCACATACAAGAGCTCTGGCTTGGGCATTTGTAAAACGTTCCAACTTTTACAAGTCAAAGTCACGACTTACAACATGACCTACCACAATCTAGATCATATGGACTACAGTGAAACATATAAAACAATATTACACTTAAGGGCTTTGAAGTTGTATTAAAAAAATGCTATTCCCGTTACCACTGATGAGCACGAGAACCTGGGAGAGGAAGGCAGCAGTGAAGCGATAGTTTTACAGCATCTGCCGAAGTTCCACGAGAAATCAAATTCTGCATATCCTGCACTGACAACAGCCAAACAAATGCAGCTCACAGAAAGGCTTTAGTCAAGAAGTATGAAAAGTCTCAGTTTGATAATCAGAAACTGGTTCAGTGGCCAATTTAGGAAGGTTAATCGTTGACTTCGTTAAGGCTACCCATTAAGGAGCGCAGTACAGAATTCAGCAGCTTAAGTACAGAAAAACGCCAGAAAAAGGCTCTTCAGGCTGTTTGTAATGAGAACCGTTGCTTGCAATGAGAACGCCTTGTAACAAGGCGACGGAGACGCAGACAGATACACAGCTTGAATCACAAGCAGAAAATAACCGACAAGCTGATGAAATGGCAGCTTTAGTGGAAATGACAAAATAAGAGTTCTGGCTGTAGAAAGAAGGTAACGCTGGCTGTGTGAGAGCAGTAGGAAAACAGCCAGCGGCTGCTAGTGAAGGAGAGAATACAAACAGCGGCAAAAATTAGTGAAGTAAGGGACTTGGGCAATAGCTGAAATATCATTACCGTGTCTCTACACTTCGTCCCCACTGGTCAAAAGAAATAGGACTTTAACTTCCTTAGCCCAAACTCACGCAGGTAAGTACGGCCTCTGTTTTACAGAGAGATGATTAACAAAACCTGACATGCCAGGACATAGGCAAGTTTTCTTCCAAAACGAAACCTGGGAGCTCCGAGTCCTGGGAACCAGGACTTTATTCACATGTCAGAACGGTCTTCTCAAAAAAATGAAACTCCCAACACAGACATGCTTTTGGCAAGGGGAGATTTGGGAAAAGCAACAAAATTCTGACACCACCGAGTTTCATTAATACTCAGTTTAGGGCTCATTTGATAAAACAGCTTCATTCCTGCAAAAACATGTTATGCTATTTAATGACAAAATACAGGCGATCACAGGTAACAGACCTGCAGGAGCTCTGTCAGGGAGCGCTTAGCGGGAGCTGCACTCCCGAGGTGTGACACCCATCCGGGGCTGATGGACGTGCTGGCCCCCTGCCTCTGGCCAGATGCGCCTGGCTCACAGAAAGGACGCCGAGGTCTGTCCGTTCACCCCCCCGACACGGAGCACTGTCTATTTTGTATTGAAAGTTCTTGTCTTTCAGCACAAAAGAAGAATCACATTCCACCGGCCCTGAGGCACTGCTCAAATCACGGGAAGTAACAAAGGTACTAAGGTCTTAATCCTCTTTGACGGGACTAAATCTAGGGTCAAAGAGCATTCGGTCTCGCAAGCACAATTCAGTATTATCTCTGCTCAGTCTGCCTACAAAAGTTGTCCCATCCTGCGGACAGCTGCTGACCAGAAACTGGATTGCAGCCATCTGCTCGTCCCCAGAGACCAGAGGGAAAGCAGGTAGGTGGAAGCGGCAGTAGCTCGCTAGATGAGCGTAGAACCATTGTGTACGTCCAACAGAGAAGCAAAAAGATTAGTATAGATTTCCTGTAACTCAGCGGTTAGAAAACACGCATTAATAGTTTACCACAAAAGACAGGCCCGGCCGCGATCGGCTTTTGCTCCACGACATACTTCCAATTGCAAAACTTCCCAGAAGTTTGATGAGGATGGGGATAGTAATCCTTAATGAATTCTTATCTAGACTCAAGGTTTGTCTAGCAGGGCAAATTCACCCGTATAATTATACCGCTAGAGCTAATCATGCAAATAAATTTCCCCAGAGAAGACAAGTCCTTAAAAAAAGCAAACAAAGGGAAAAAGGGGGAAAAAAACCCTGAGCTGTAATCTGTTCTTTCTGTGTCAGGCAGAAATGCTTCCCAGGGTGTCCTTATCTGTGATTATGATATATGGTTCAAATTTAGCGTTAGGTATCTAGCAGCCATGTTCTAGGCATGATGCACCAGAAATTTTATTAAGGACATCGTGGTATCTTTAGACAAGTTAAATCAAAAAAAGTAGAAGAGGATAAAATACGGATATGTAGTGAATAGCAAAAAAAACCCCAAACAAACCCCCAAACAGTGAAGGAATCACTACTCAGAAGCTGTTTTGAAACGTAAGTATTTTTAGTGCTACCGGAATTACTATTTTCTCCTGGTATGATGCCACACTTGCAAAGTGCAAGCTAACGACCTTTTCAAAAAAGAAATCTTAAAGTCAACAATAAAGTAAAACTAAGGCTAAAACCGACCGGCCGACCCGAATCGCACCCGTCTGTCACCTGCCACGTAGGTCTGCAAGGAAAGAACCGGGGCACAGCCCGGGCCCGGCCCCGGCGCCCCCCCGGGCTCGGCCCCATCGG
>WEKW01006429.1:219697-244057 GCA_013389905.1 Sula dactylatra
CAGCGGCTCCCGGGGGGGCCGGGAGAGGCGCCCGCCTGGGGGTGCCCCCGGAGAGCCGGAGGACGCCTCATCCCCGCCGGGGTACCTGGACGGAGCGTCAAAACCATTCTGTCCGGCGCGGAGCCGCTGTGGCTTTGTACACCTCGGTACTTGATCGCTACGGTGATCTTTCTGCAAAGAGGACGTTGTCACCTGGACGTGCTCTGGAACCGCCAAGAGTTCTGCCTCCCAGAACACGGAGGCAGTGTTCACAAGCAGTCACCACTATATTCATATTAATCATTAACAGCATAACAAAACCCAGTGACGAGACCTTTAGGAACTCATTAACAAGGGCTTAGTGTACACGCTTTTATTTAAACATGGCAATTTACATAATAGCTAAAAGTTTGCCTTTTTTTTATTACCCCCTCAGGAAACCCTGTGTAGCTGGATATCAGAATTAGCACCTAGCATTTATAAAGAAAATAAAGACTTTGCAGTATTATTTACTGCAAGCACTGGTCAGATCCTAATCAATTTGGGAGCAGTGACACACGGATACGTTGAGTAATTTCTTGCGATCATCTGATTAGCTCATTGCTTCACCTCAGCCGTGGAGTTTTGGGTAACTGGGTCTCTCTGAAACACTACGAGTGCATAGTTCGTAAGGCTATAAATACATTTGACAAAAAGGGACGAATCACAGTTGTGGTCTGAAATTATTGCAGTGCAAATTTAAAATAGCAGTGTTTTTAAAGCAGTGGAACGTAATAAAGAGGTAGGTACTTTCCTCCTTGATGGTAAGAATTTAACATTGCTTAAACCTACTTAGCTTGAACTACTTCATGTTAGATATCTCAGGTACACAAACAAGTCAAGGCAGACTGGATTAACCGTAAGATATTTAAAACCATATATAAAATGTTTCACTGGCATAAAAAAGTTATATTGCAAGAGGTTACTTTTTGTGGAATAAGCTATTACTCTCAACTTGAAATACATCGATTAAACTTTTAGTGACAAAGCCATATTCACCTTGACGTCCAACACTTCAACTCCCTTTGCTAAAGGGGGATCACTAAAGATCAGAAGACTGATGTTTCATTAAAATAAAGTGCACTTTTCTGCTCAGAGCAATGGCTCATGCTTCTTCTAAAAAGCAGCCTCCAATTATATGAACTTATTTATCTACCAGGATTGTCCATAAAAGCAGTCAAGACCTAGCCCACTGATGGAAATTACGAGGAAATGCCAGAAGAGAAACCCATTTTTCCTGCAACTCTCGTACTGTCTCCTCCTCACCCCCTTTTTGTTCCACATTATGCAATTTTTAATAAAAATATTTCCTTCCTTTCTGAAGTTTGGCTCAACATTCTCTTCAAAAGTAGCACTATCAGCACTTATGTGCACCACCGAAGGCGATCGGTGCACTGACAAAGCAGAGAGAACGTTTACATGAAGAAATGTCATATTTTAAATAGCACATTTTTTTTTTTTACAGAGATCTCAAGATGAGTGTCAAGTTTTCAAATCATTACAACAATATCCTTCCTGACTGTAATTCATCAGTTATGCCACCTAGCTTACTGAAACAGTAAGCGTACTTGCCTTTATACCGGAACGCGATCTAACTGACAAGTGCTAAAATGAACACTTTACCTTCTCACTCATACACAAAAGGTCATGCACAGTCGAGACATTAGATTTTAAATCTATTTACAATTTTACATATTTTACAATATATGTTTCATCTTTACAGCTACAGAATAAATGCAGACTAACACTGGTACCTTTCGAGTTTCTCCTGGAACTCTAACTCTTTAAGTTAAACTAATTATTAAAAACAAGTAAGTGCATGCCTAGAAGGAAGCTTTCAGGAAAGATGTCAATGGACTAGTGCTGCTTAAAAATTACACCGGTTTGTGTAGAAAAGTTAATTTCGGTTCAAAAACCCACAAAAGCCTAATAGAAATCTACTTGACTAAAATAAATACAATTCATTACACTTAACAAAAAAATGTACCTTTAAAAATGTTCTGATTTAAGCTTATCTGATTTTTAGCCTCAAATTTACTTCCCTTCCCAAGTAGCAGAGAGTACTAGGTGAGGACAATGATGCTTTTCGAAGTTAACACTGATAATTATCCTGCATAAACCTGAGGCTGCAGTGGTGGGGGCAGCTTGTCATTCTCCACATTTTCAGAGTCAATAGCTGCTAAGGCTTGATTTTTTGGTTTTATTTCTAACGGATATTTCTCAACAATATCTTGGACTTCCTTTGTAATTCCATCAGTCCAATCTATGAGGTCTTTCTCAAGCTTCTTGGCTTCATTAACAATTCTTTCCTGTCTCTCACTCAACTGAGATAGTAGGTCTAAGTTTTTATACATTTGCTTAACACCCAGGCACACATCGGGTGAAAAGCTGTCAGATTCTTGCTTCTTCGGGGATGTCTGACCGGTCATAAACCGATCAAAGTCTTCTTGACTTAGATTTAAAGACTGAGCATCCAGTTTTTCAATGAAGGCCACAGCACAGCACTGCAAACAAAACAGAGTGAGTATCATTGCAAGGTACAGACTGGAACTTAGGCATTCTATTTTTTAATCCTGCTGTTAGACCAGTAACTGATTATTTTATTTAATGCCTCGACAGATTGCTCCTAAAGCGCTTTTTTCAGAAGCTAACTATATCAGACAGTTCACATGCCTCTCTCCTCTCCCCAGAATCTGAAGAGCTCGAAAACTCGGAGAACGATACAGGAAGACACCGTTTCAGCTGAACGGTACTGACTCACTGGATAACATCCATTACAAACCTCAGGGTCAGGGTCACTGCATTTTGGAGGCGAGAGACCAGAAAGAACAAGACATGACAACCAGACAAGAGCACTGTATTAATATTTAATAATCGGATCAGAAGAGATCTGATCTGCTCTCTACTCATTTTCTGAAGGAAGGAATGTCAAATGCCCATCTTACCTTGAGGATGCTCTCCTGAAAGGAATTTTTAACATTCCAAGTATTTCATTCAACTATGCATTCTCCCTGGAGAATTGCTTTACAATGAAATGCAGAGAAGCCAAGTTGATAATCATAATTCCTTGTAATATAAACAAGCACACCAATAAATGCCTCCTGCAGAAGCTTTAAAAAGCCTGTTTACCTCCACACATTAATGGCCTAGTTCTGTAGTCCCTTCGAGAGATAAAGTCTCATGGGCTTAAATGGGAAACTTTTTGTTCCATAATCCATAACATCTGCACAGTCCAAACCCAGGATTTTAGGAATAGAAAGCACTTATCTCCTTACAGAATAAAAATATACCCAAGTCTTAGCATCAGACTGTTCAAATAAAAGCCTTAATATTATAAAGAAAGCAGAGAAGGAAGAGAGAGGAGATACAAAGCAAAAAGGCTGCTGTAGTCTAACCTCAACCACTATTTGAAGAGTAGTTTTAATTTTCCTTCTATGTTATGCCATGTTTGCCTTTACTGCAAATTCCTACATCCAAATAAAAGACAATCTTGTTGTATAAAACGTCAACACTATTCCTGCACTTACCAGATTGGTAAAATAGTAGCCATCTTCTCCTGTCATTAGCCTGCTTGGATTACAGAAGCGTGTTATATACTGGATGTTAGACTGCAGGCGGGGCGGGTTTCCCTTCAAAACAATGTATATAAGTGTTGGAAGGAAGTCATCAGCAGAAGCTGGTTCATTTTTTGTGATTTTAATAGCATTAAATATATGCTTGCTGCACTTGGTGATGCATGCTAATTTATCACGAGGGACACGCTTTGAATCCATTTCGATAATATCTGTAAGATAAAAAAGTTCTCAAATAACTATGACCATATTAATCAGACACCTGAATGAATAGGACACTTACTAGAAAATACTAAAATTGCATCATTTTTATCTGTGGTGCTTGATGTTCCATAAGAGCACCTGTTTAGTCAACCTTCTCTTGGTTCAGTCCAGGTATTTCAAATAGATCAGGTAAGCCTAAACACTTCTGTGATGGAAAAATTACTCCTGCTTCACGGATTATATACTAGTCCAATACCACAAAGACTACTGCAGATCTAAAAGCCTGGACCCCCTTCTGATGACAGCAGAAAATAATCTCCACGATCTAAAATTTAAAGCTGCAAACGTAAACTTCATTGTTCACAAACCTGTAATTGCTTTTACAACCATATCAGACACTTCTGGAATTTCTTCATTGACAGGAACACACAGCATTTGTGGAGTTACCCAGTGCAAAGCCCTATGACAAGAAAAAATGTTAAACTCCTCGGTGCCAGTAACATTCAGGTGTTTGAAACCAGCTGCTTCTTGAATTCAACGCACAACGAGCGCTTTGTGTAAACGAGGCACCACTCCAGTTATAAGCTAGTTTATTCCACTGAAGTAATTTATTTCCAGAAAAAATATTTTCTTTTTTTTTTTGTGCTAAAATTTAACAGAAGCACACCAATTAGTTTTCCTAGCAAAGCAGCTTTCATTATTCGTTCTGTTCATTCCTTCAGTTTCTTAAATAAAGTGTTTTTAACTCTTTCTGGTTAAAAAGCTTGCCATCTTTGTATGTATAGCAGAAGATTTTTAACATCCTTCATTCAGAGCTCATTCACAGGACTGTGGATTACTCAACTATTTTTCTTTCAAAGACTTACCTGATTCTCTTTTGGACAGCAAGATCTTTCTTTTCATCATCAGTTGTTTCAGGGCAAAAGACATATTTATACTGTCGAGTCATAATGTATTTTTCAATCTGATCCATTGCTTTCTCAACTTTTTCAGGGGGCACTGAAAGGTATAAATTCCACCCCAATACAGTAAATAAAGTATTCCATGGCCGTTTTGAAGATTTAATACAGTTTGGTCCTAATATCACCAAATCAGGACTACTGACTTGGGCCAACCTGAGTTAATAAAGAGTGGATATACTTGCAGTATTTTCACTCTCTGCAGCAGGAGTAAAAGTATAACGGTGAGAACACCATGGTGATATGCCAAAGTAAGTATGTGCATAGGTTCACAACGAGGCACATTCATTTAGCACATTCAACACAGAAATTAGGTTCGGCTGCTTGTAGCTTACGAGAATACTTCTCGAAAAGAGAGTCTTTGAGAGTAAATCCAGTGAGGCCTTCCACGTCCCTCTTCCCGTTTATGTCAACAAAAACCCCTGGGTATGGTTAAGCTGTGCCACTTACATATTAGGCGCATAAAAGCGGTCTGCAACGGCAACTCCCCCCTCACTGGCTTCTTGCGCACTACAGCGTAACATAAGGCTCACAGCCTGTTCACTGGGCTGAGGCTACCCATTCAACCGCAGTTTTAAACAGAGAGTATTGAATTTAAAACAAGAAATGAAAACAGCTGAACCACATTTCATTGAGAGTTTAAGAAAAACCTGTAAAACCAAAGAATTTAGATGGCAAAATTGTCTAGAAATGGTGCTGCTGGGAATAGTTCCAGCTACGGTACTAGAATTTGTTAGCAGCGTTTCTGAAAGCTGCTTAGGAATGCGTTATTTTTACTTGAAAATGCAAGAGGCTTTATGCTCAAATCATTACTTTTTCAGCAGTAAGATATGAGGAAAAACATTGTGATACCTTTCCAACGTGTCTGTAATTTCTCTGCTACATTTTGATAGAAGTCCTGGGCGCATTCAGATTGCTCCTCAATACTTAAGTCCTGTAACAGAAAACTGATTCAGTACACGTGTGTGGAAGAAAGGGCAGCAATGCCTCCGATGTTCTGTTTTTGTTTAAGGAACGTGTCCGGCTGCAGTAACAGTCTGAGAATGCAAATATATCGTCAGAGGTGTTTATGTTGGCTAAATCATATTCAAAAACACAAGAAAACAAGACATACTGGCTCTTGAACATGTTAAAGACTTACATTTCTTTGCTGAACAGATGTGTATTAGCAATGGAATTGGGCAGGTGCAGTGCCGTTTTCCCCAGACACATCCCCGAGTAATGGTGACTAAACAATGTACGCTAAAAGCACACTGCTTGCTCCCAGTTTTGTGTCTGTAACTTTTTAAAATATACAGCATACCAAAAAACAAGAACATCAATCATATATTTGAAAGAATATCTATACAGTAAACACTTCTAATGATGAAGTTACTATGAAACACAATCACAATGTTATTTGCAAAACAACGTTGTCTTTTGAGCATTAACTGAGCTACTGAAGAACATAATGGAGGTTTTAAGGGTTAAAATTAACTTTATGGATCAAGTTGCTTTTCACCATTAAATGGCAGCATAAAGCCATATGTGTAAAAAAAAAAAAAAGATAACTTAGTTTCTGAATTTCTAAGGCCAAAAACTAGAGCCTGAACACAAAGTCTCAGCTCTGATGGCAGTGCTGCATTTTAGGCCTCGTTTACATGTAGTAGCAAATTGTACATTTTGAGAGAGACTTCTTGACTAGCAGAATCTATCAAGGAACCAGGAAATTAGAGCACCTTCAATGTTTATAACCCATGATAATAATACACTATTTTCACAAACTCTATGCTCAGAGTGAGTCAGTTCTAAAAGCAAAAAAGCTTCAAGATGTTTTCAAAGTGGAGGGCATGTAAGATTCCATCAAAACTTCCTTTAATTTCCAGCCCAATTTGAGGATGTAATTTGAGTAACTACAAACTAAATAGGAAAGGGGGGGGAAGTGCGCTGAATCCTGTCTGATTTCAACCACAGGTGGCACTACAGACACATTAATATTTCGAGAACATTAAATTTTTGTATGGAGAATGACAATGTAACCATTATTCCGTATTAAAAGAACAGTCAAGTTCTCCTTCCCAAAGAAAACGAGACGTGGTTCGATGCCGTATTATCTTTGCAACTTTTTAGACTTAAGATATCTAAAAACTCGTTATGTAATATATTATAATTTCCACAAGTCATATTTATCTAGAAAATTGTTTGTTCAACAGACATTTTATCTTTTAGAACTAGTTTGTTCAGGATGCAAAGGAAGGTTCTCTCAAGCCACCTGGGACACTGAGGTTTGAGGGCTTCTTTGGTCACATACCATACCAAAAAGGAAGGTGTTCAGAATTTAAGACTGCCACTAGATTTACATTTAACTAAGCATATCAGCTGAAGACTCCTGTATATAATATATAAAAACAAACTGCTGAAAGAGCAGCATTTTCTCCACCTCTCCCTAATTTTCTCCATTTTATGTAAAAGGCATGCAAAACTTACCCTTTTATGATTCATTGTGTCCAAAAATAGTTTACATTGCTTATAGATATCTTGTCCAGGTTTATGATATGTCTTGAGAAATTCTATGAATTCCTTGGATACTCGATCTGTCTCGATGCTAGCCTGCCTGTTTATAGAAGGGCTGGGCGCCTTGGCTTCTTGGATCTCTGCTGGGAAGATTTGGGCACATCAGATTAGCTTTTCGACACAGGTGGATGAATTCAGGAAGTGTTTAACATGTATTAAAATTTCAGGTTGGGGGTTTGTTTGTTTTTGTTTTTTTTTTTCCCCCAACTGTGCAGATGAATAAGCATTTATATCTCAAGCTTTACCAGTGAAATGCTGGATATTATTAACCAGAACTCTAGGACACTGAGTATTCCACTGAAGGGAAACATTTACAGCCATATACCCATTTACACTAATGGCCTATTTATATTAGCAAACTACTGTGACATGGGTTTGTCTCCCGGTTTCTTACATTCTCATTCCCAGGTCAAGTATCTCCGTATAAGGTCAAGGCTTCCAGATGGGATTCTGCAGCGGTCCCTTTTCTGTTCTGCCTCACCTTTACCTTCCTGCTCCTTTGCTTGCACCAACACAAGTGTTCACTCCACTGGCTCATGACCTGGCTCAGGGAGTACTAGTTCGGGGCAGTCCTAGTCAGAAGTCAGTGTTTCTTACGGGGTTATTTTTCTGCTTGATCCGCTCCCCAGACTGGATTCCTACCAGGTCACAGGAGCAGCAGCAGCAGCGCAAGACAAGGAACGGGAGCATGAGGCTGGTGCAAATGCAAAAGCCCTTCTCTGGCCAGGCAGCAGATGCCACAGAATCACACCTGCAGCGTACGTGAGAACTTGGCCGTTTGTGTTTCAGCAAGAGCAGAAGCACCGCATCTGTTCAAGGAAGAGTCTGCTTGGCACTCGAGGAGGAGGTCGGAGCACAGACCGCACACAGCGCTGGATGCAAGTTTAAATAGCTGCAACCACAGAGTTTTTCCACCCAAACACGTCTGATTTTCCAAGGTATACGTTGCAAGTTAATTGTACTGATCCAGTACCTTCACTACCCAAGTTTAGTGCACCCACCTTTCAACTTGCCAGCCAGCACTGTTCAAAATGAAGGATTGAATAGAGATGATGTAAATGAACATGATGAAAAGCAAGCAGCAAAGAGACAGAAAACATGAAAATATTCATGATCAACGTGATACAAACATATCTTTCAATCTGAAAATACTAACACGCACAACTAAAAAATCCTTGTTTCAATAGGCATACATGCAGAACTCCAAAATAAAAGGAAATAAATGGGATTAGTATATTTAAATTGGTACGTTTAATTTGAGCTTGTAGCTTAGCAGGGTTTTTTTTCCTTTATTGTTATTTGAATTTACTGTAGTGCTGGATCTTTTTAAAAGCAAAGCTGTACGATCCAGTGACTAACAAACACTGCTCATTTGACCAAAGCACAAGACTCATTAGGACCTCTACATTTCAACATAACCTTCTCTGGATAATTTGGTCAGATATCACTTAAATACAGTGAATGTTCTAATGGTAAGAATGGAAAAGGCTTTACAAATATTTACATTCCAATTGTAGCGACCAAGATAAAAAGCGCAAATCAATCTCCTTTCTCGTTACACAAGAACACTTTCTCCAGAGGGGATTTCTGAACCTCCCTGGTATCTAAGATTCAAAGCGGAATGCCTGTTCAGTATTCAAGCTGAACGGCAACAATTAGTATATGTTGATCTAAATTTGTCACATTTAATATTGCATAACCAGCAAGAAGAGAGCATAGTTTTGAAATAATAAACAAAGCAAGCAGGTACATTTTTGAAAGGGTAGAATTAAGATGTTTTTTCCACAATTAATTAACTGACTTCATTTCAAAGAACAGCTGAAGATTTATTTCAACTTACTGTTACTTATTTCAACACTGAGTTCACTGTATTATAAAAATAATTAACTCATTCCACTATTTGACCTTAAGGAATATGAATATGATTTTTTCAGTCACAAATTTAAAATAGATTATTTTTTAGTTACTAGAGAGATGTAGCCAACTGAAGCAGATTACTGTTAATGTAGGCATTAAAAAAATTGAATGTTGGAATGAACTGTCTTTTCAATGAGTCACATCAAGAACTACATGTCGTCACTCAGAAATGTTGTAACTTCATTAATCTCTGCACTGAAATCCTGATTTAAGAAAAATTAATCTGTACGATATGCACCGGTTACTAAGGACTGCTGGAACTAATGTACCTTCAACAACAAAATAGTTTCAGCTTTGTCATGTACTCTAAGAATTAAGTCTAACTAAAAAGAAGCTGATTACAGTAATCTGAACAAGTTAAAGAGAAGCTAGCAGAGGAGATATGCCGACATGAAAGGAAAGAATATTGGAATAGTTAAGAAAACATCACCTTTACAAAGAACAAACACTATTTATATTAAAATCTGTCTCAAGGCATTCTACAAAAGTGCTAGTAGCCACAGCAGAACATTAGCACGCCAGTGATTCACTATGGTTGTGCCACGGTCACGGATCTGAGTCCAAGTAAAGAATATAAAAAAAGTGGTGTCATTAGTTCTACTACACACCCCCATTCATTTTCTTCATATCATTTGCAAAATAAAGAATGGTACATCTTCAAATTTCTTTAGTCAGCAGAACATGTCAGTATTGCAAACAAATAACATAGGACAAGATCCTAAAGCTGTTTGTATCAAGGGTTTTGGTGTCCTTTTGGTTTAAATGAAACCAGCGCCTTCTCTTGATTTGATATTGTCTTGATTAATAGTACAAATATCTGGAGATGCTTTAAGAATACACAAGCTCTTGAAGTGTGAACTATTAAACTGAAGTAGTTTCAAGGTATAATCACATTTATAATGACAACCTGGAATTATTTTTTGACAAAAATATGAAGCAGCACGAGATTTAGCTACTTCTTACAAAATTCTTATTTTTTTGAAACTGCATAATCCTTCAGATGTCACACTAAGGTAGAGCTCAAAGAAGCTTCAGCTTTATTCCTACGCTCTCCCTACCAAAAGGCAATGAATTAGAGATTCACGTTTACCTCAAGATGCTAGACTTGCTTTTTTTGTCATCCTCATATTCAACAGCACAAGTTAGAACTGGCACAACCCTAGTTTGTATTTTGCAAAGCCCAACTAAGAAATACGCTTACTAAAATCAAGCAGACAGCTTGCTCAAGCTGTACTGCATTACCTTCAGTAGGGGAAGCCAGTTCCCAGGAGGGAGTAAAAATCTCCTTCAAATCCCTCAGAATGTTATCAGCATTTCGCTCCCTCCCAAGCTGTCCTTGCTTAACGATTTTCTCTTGAGCCACTGAAATAAATGCAAAAGCAAGCAAGACACCAAGAGTGGGAGCACGTCAGGAGAGACAGTGAAGGGAATTAAAAAAAAATATGGAAAGTGAGAAGAATGAACGTAAAAAAAAAGTTTTCAATACATAGCTGAATGCCTTATTTAGCCAGCTGCTGCCCATGCACCAAGACAAATTCGAAGATGAAATTCAGACATATTTAGAATTTTTTATTAAGGAAATGCATCGTCTATAAGGCTAAGATACATGAATGTTGCTTTTCTTCTGGAATGCCTCCTCCACAGTCTAGCACTTTCTGGGTTTTGCCCAAGTAAGCTATTGCTATGCAAAGACATCAGTGCCATTAATCATTCTTACTTGTAACACGTGCTGTAGAATAAACATTCAGCCAACCACGAACTTGATATTCACAACCCACATACACATAAACACTACAGGTTTCCCTTCGTATTTATTTTCATTTAAAGGCACCCTGCTTACACATTCCATTTTTCCTGTTAAAGCTGTTGAAGTGATCCATTACGGCAGCGTCATCTGATACTTTATATCAGCACTTCTATCACACTCGGACATATCAGTTTGTTCGAGGTGACTGACAGCCAGTACCTTTCCTCCTGCTTTCTTCAGAAGAGTTCACCTTCAAGTCCTAAATCACAGTATCACACTACGGTTGACTGATGAATCTAACAATGTGTGTTATGCGAACAAGACACTTCCACTCGGCAGTGCAGTGGTAGACCACCACAAGGAATACGTTTATACACGTTAGTGGAAGAACTCCTGTATAACTAACACAAACATGGCCACAGATTTAGAAGCGCACCGTTCTATTTAAAAGATTGTTTGGCATCACCCAAAGGCTCACGTTTTTCTGTGTTTTCAGTAAGACTTCACATATTGCTCTCCAGAAGCATCATTATTCCCTCTTTTTAAAGTCAAGTCACGGTGCATTCCTCTGCCTCTTAGAGCAATACATCTACCAAAAATACTTTTTAACTTAACATGTTGTACAGAACCATTAAAAGCAAAGGAGAAAGTTACCCTTCTTAGCTCCTGTTCTGGAAGAGGCAGTGAAGAACTTCTTCACAGTAGTGACCTTTCGCGTTTTCTCATTGGTTTTCTTTTCTTCAAATTTTGAAAAGGTCAGTGACTGTGCCCCTTGGGTACTCTGACTACTGGCATACGCTTCCTCCTCCTCACGCTGAAGCCTGGAATTAGAAAAATGTAGGTCTAATTTAAGTGCTTAAAAGCAGCACAAATAAGCTAATTTCCTGTGCAATAAACTTAATTACTCAGTTGACATGCTAATTCTCCTCTATACCCATCTTCACTTCTTGCTTCCTACCACATCACCCTTCACTACATTAAGTCCACTCTTTCCATGTTGTAATGGTGAAGGTGAGGGAAAACCTAGGACGGGCAGGGAGGATTCAATAGTAAGGTCAAAAGGGAGGAGGCTGAAGTATAATCATGGTCACCGTCCCCTCATGCACTTCTGCCAAAGGTAAAGGTGAGGGAAAGACTGCGGGAGCGCTTCCAATGATGGATTCAGTCGCCTTCCTCCCTGCATCCTGTTCTAAGCTTCACCACCTATTACCACAGGCAATCCTTTACCATCTTACCGAAGATAAAACCCGTGGCTCGCAGCTACACACGTGAAATACCCTGGCACAATCTCAGAAATATTCTGGGAGACATTACTGTTGACATTTTTTTGTTTTCAAAGTCTTGGTAATAGGTATGCTTGATTGAACGAGGCAAATCACTTCACTGCAACACTGATGGGTGCTTTGCGAAGACCAAGCCCATCTTTTAATCTACATGTACAAAGTAGGGGAGGGCAAACATACTATTCCTTCAGTGGCTACTTTTCTTCCTATGAAGGAGGATTAAAACAGGTTAAACTAAAGCCCTTCAAGATGCTAAAAGGTTGAGCAATTTTCTTTAAAAATCCATTCAGCTCAGCTTGGACCATAAATGGTCTTGCATTTGTAACCTCTTGAGGGAGGAACTGTGTCTTGTCTGTGCTGACAAGGCTGTCTGTGCACTACAACAAACAATCACAGCTTATCTGTTCCTTTAGCATCTCCCTACTGAACAGTTACTTATCAAAGAACTCCTTAAACACCCTGTTTTATTGTACATACATATTGTAAGACCGTAAGCATAACTATCTGCTCTAGTAATACTGAAGTCCTTATTAACTGTTTAAGCTGAACTTACGGCAGAGAAAAATGACACGTCCTCTGTACTCAACAGCTTACCTGGCACCTTCTGATTAGGCTAGAAAGGGTTTCAAGCACTCCTTCCTACCTGTCTTTGCAGTTAATCTGTTCCAGTGCCAGACGGTAAAAAGAACTTTAAAAACAAACAAACTACTGCAAGGCCTAAGGTAAGGGGGTCTAGGTTAGTTAGATACCAGAAAACTTGGGGCTTCCAAACCATAACCATGAGTTTGGAGCCAACTCAAGCTTAGAGAGCTTCCACAGGTATCGCCTTCTTCAGGCAGGCTGATATGAACACTGCACTTCATGCCTTTTTCTTTTTCTTTCTTCCCCCCCCCCCAATGACCTTGGTTAACGTATCACTAGGTAAACTCAAGTTCACCGAAGGGTTCCAGACTCGAGTACAGACACGTGTGTCAGTCATTTGCACTTTTTCCCAGAGTTCTGGTGTACACCACTAATACATTAAAGTAAGTGAATGTAGAGAACCCGTGTCAATATGAACAAACATCTTGGCCAGCTCAAGCCAACTGCCGATCAACTCAATACACAGCTAGATGCTCCTCCATCTCACGAATTCACTAACCCTGAAACAGGTAATTTTGAGTGGACATCATGTAACTCACACCTGGAAGTGACACAAAGAACAGCCACAGTACAAAAGAGGATGATCTGCAGTTCCTCAGGCAGTGGAGAGTGCTTTTGCTTTCTACCCAAATCCAAAAAGCAGTTGTAGCTGCTCTTATTTTCTCACTTAAGCATAGGTTTCCTCTAACCACCGTTTTCAGGGTCAAGTATTTATCACACCAGGAAAACTCGGCTGTTTACAGAAAATACATGCTTAGAAAAATTACCTGAATTATTAAAGCTAAAGCTTTGATGCTTTTGGGCTTAACCCTGCAGTTTAAAGGATGACTACAGACCCAATTTTTTAAATCAGTAGCAGAAATGTAAAACCATTGTGCTGGCTATGTTCAAGACAATAACTGCGGTCTCCAGAGGCAAAGGTATTTTAATCAAAATTGCCACCTTCGCCCTTCCAACTGCTAGTCAGAATTATAGAATTCAGTATGCAAATTAGGTCAAAGTATTGGTTGAGAGGTTGGGGAGTGTTTACATTTGTTACTTCACAGACTTTCTTTTGAAACCTCTTAAATGAGAAAGTCATAAATATTCATCTTTGCATCAAAAGAAAGATTTTAATTCCTGCTGGAAAGGTCAAATTTGAGAACTTACGATGCGACTGAGCCAGAGTAAATAGGACTAGAAAATAGGAGACAGGGACAGTGTTTAGTGAAGTCACCCTACTGTAAAAGATGAAGGAATAAAGAGGGCTCTTTACCGCTCTGCCAGCTCCCAATCCTCTTGAATCTGTTTCTGCCTGGCCTTATGGTATTCCTCTCTCCAGCACTTGGAGCAAAATCCCTGCCAAGCAGGATTGCCATAGTAACCACATCCCTTCTTGCACAGTAGTTCTGACTGATCAACGTGAATTCCTCTGCGCTCAGATTTCAGGTTCATTTTCTTCCTGTTTAAAGAGAAAAGGGTTAAAGACAGAAACGTAACAGCCTGCTAGAAATAACTTCTTTTGAAGGCTCGCGTGTTAGAAAGAAGTCACTTGTTCTAATTATTGAATAGTTCCATAGCAACAACGTAAAGGCGGCGGGAGGAAGAGCACAGTTATATAAGCATTCAGCCCCGACAGCCACCGGCAGCGTCGGCATACGCTGCCGCAGCTTTCACCTCCAGCAGCACTAGACAGCTGGCCTCGAAAGCAGGCCAGCAGTACCAGTCGCACAGCTCCTACACACGTGGAAGAAGGCACAGCCCTCCGATCTCACCAGCACGTTGCTCTAACAGCCACAGGGGCACAAAGCAACGGAGGAAAAAGAGAAACAGAGAAAGTTAAAATCACCAAAGAGAAGCAGACTGAGCAAGAGACAAAACGTAAGTAGGTTTGTATCCAGGCTGAGACCGTCTCTGCAAGGAATCACACTAGCGAGACCTCAGGTAACACCTCTTTGGCCTCAAAGAACGGGTCTTCACGGCACAGTGAAGCATCACAGCTCACTGGGCAGGGTACGTTAACGTGGATGAGGTGCACCTCCATTTCCCTCGGTACTCAGATTACTTCAGAGTTCAGCTGGGCATCTGTAAAAAGCACAGCTCTATAGAACTTATATATAGTGCCCGCAACAAAAAGATTTACTTTCTTGCCTACGCTACCACTGCGCGGAGCCTGTCTTCCAATGGCCCAGCCCTCCCCTTTCTTTTTTTGCCCACAGAAACCACCCCACATGCCAGCTTGCTCCCAAGGCTATCTCAACGACTTCATCCTAATTCTAAATGCTGGATTCATTCTAGGAGAAAAGCAGCACAGGATCACCTGCGCTAGCAAGTTTAAGGTCCGCCTATGGAAACACTGACATTTGGATTGCAATATTGACATACAGAGCCACTAGAAATCTCACAGCACGGCACCGCGAAGCAGGTCGTGGTCACCAAGTCCAGCCCCTTTTTCTTCCTGCCCTCCTCAGCAGACAGTGCTTCACATGAGCTGAGCAAGCGCCTCAGCAATTCAGCTGCTTGCTCTCACATTCGTAACCAAAGGCACCCCCAGGACCCCCTCCCTCTGAGAGGAAAACCAGCAGAGTTTTAAACCAGTACTGCCCCACAGCTCGCAGACCCTGCCCTCCCCTCCTGCGCATTAAGATCACACAAGGAAAACAGAACACACGTTGAGATGCAACGTATGGAAAGCAAGATGAAAAGCTATTTTCTTAAATTAAAGAACGTCAGTAACTGTCAGAGTAATCTTGTTTGTCCCAGAGATTCATAACGACCCCCGAGTTCCGAGGATCTCTCGGCTGATCATGCTTCTGCCCGGCAAAGGCTGCTCTCCCCTGGAACCTCCCGCACTCGACAGTCTCAGAGTGAGCCCCAAACTCTTCTTGGGTCATCCAGCAAAACAGATGTGACAGGCACAACTCTCATTACCAAAGATAGTTTTCTACTATAGGAAGTAACAGCTGTTTTGTTCCAAGCTGAATTATATAAGATCAACCATTTTAGAGAAAGACTGATAATGTTTAACATCTCCCATTAATCTAAACAAGTTATTTTAAGTAAAGTAACAGGAAACGTATGATTTTCTCTGAAGAGGGAACAAATTAATTACTCCATCTTATCTAAGTGAGTATTAAGGCCCCTTTCACTATCATCTTTTCTATCTTTGAAAGAAGTAATGAGTTTCTAAAAGTAATCTAAAAACAGTTTCATTGTAGAGACCTGTATATTAAGGGAATCCATTTCTTAACGGCATAATTTAAAGGGACACATTTTCTCATTTATCTAGGCAGAGAGCAAGCTGAATACTCTCTTCTCTTTCCCACAGAAGTGTCTGACAGTTAAACGGACATTAATATGCTTCTGCAAAGCAAAATGAAAAAAACCAACTAGATCTGAAATACTCGAGAGAGCTTTACTTCCCATATGGACAAATTAACACAGGAAAATAAGTACTCTGCCTTCACAAAAATCTTTTGGTTTCTGTACTATCTTCATGTTCTGATTCCTCAAGTAAGGTCTTTGTGTTGACTGTAACGGTGCCTGGATCTGCTGACTGGCAATCCCTCCAGCAGAACAGAAACTAAACATCAAATGTTCGCCAGCTGCACGGCCCAGGATGGAAATTGCACGTTGGCAGTATTTGGAAACAGCCCGTTCTCAGAGCGCCACGCGTGCCCTTGTCATCAGTTCGGAAGAGACTGGGGAAGCCAAAGCTTGAAACTCCTCAGTTGCTCCTGATCCAGTTCAAAGCCCGCTTCCTAAAACCAGAAGCCCAGCAGCATTTTGATCAGAGACTGCTGCTGGAGGTGCCTGTACTGAAAAAACCACACATGAAATTTTCAATATTGCCATTAATGGTAAAGCTGATCAGTCTGAGTGTTTTCGTTGTAAACTACAGAGAGCTAGAAAGACGCAACAGATAAAAATAATATCGTAACACAAACTTCAGAGACATTTTACAGCTCTCTGTCACCCGAGGCAGTGACACCCCCGACCCGTCACCCACTACAATGCAGCAAGTTACAACGGTTTCGCTACCGCAGCCTGGAGGTCAGCGCCATGAATTGTTGTTCTTCTCTTGTTGTTCTTGCTCAAAAGCACTTCGGACACTCGCAGTTTTTGAAAACTAAAGTAGATTGAAGTACATGACCTTGCTCCTACCCAACATCAGCATCCTGCTTTCTAAAAGCTTAACGGCGTATTCGTTTCTATGCCAGCCGTGCGCTTGCACCGTCCCTACACGGACGCACACAAGCGAGCCTTCTGCGTCCACAGAGCTTTAACCGCATACCAGCGCCACAGTTACCTCTGGCATTCTGCTAGCCCTTTGCGTACGTTAGAAATAAAAACAAGGTTCTGTTTAGTGTCAAGGTTGAGCAGCTTTCCCTGGAGTAAGCACAGCAGGTCTCTTAGTAGCAGGATTCGCAGGTTTGGGGCTTTCTGCATCCTTTCGGGAGAGGTTTGTCCTCCCCTTCAAGAATTCGTGATGGCAGTTACATCAGTTTCAGATCCAGGGACAAAAAAGGTCACCCTGAATCAATACGACGAAGTCACGTGCTGCACTTAAAGCAGAGGCTTTCTGGGTCCTTTAAAGACACACGGCCATTACAAAATAAAAAAGTTCCACAGCCAATTTTTGCAGGTCAGCATTTACATTTCAATGTATGGAACAACTCAAGTTTTAATACACTGAATATGAAAAATCCTTCTCAAGTCAACTTTCTTCGACTAAGTCACTGCGTACTTCATGATCTTTCATTGCTCAAAACGTTCTGTTGAAACTTTTGAGTGTTCAAAATGCTCCCCCCCCTTCCTTTCTTCCCTTCTCTCCCTCCCCCTCCAGCTAAAGGTATATCATTCTTTATTCAAAGATCAACTACTCAATGTATTTGCACAGTCACACCTCTGATTTTCACTCCTACCCTGAATGCACGACCTGTTCAAAGCTCACTTCTGAATAACATAATCCAAAAGAGAACAAATTTGTTGTTTTTCTGGAGTCGGAGGTAGGCGAATCTGAACAGCTTCCGACTGCCTGACCTCTGAGAAGTCAGGAGGACAACAGTAAGGCAGCAGACCTCCACGTTAAAAAAACCCCAAAAATCATCTAATCAAGAAAGACAGTAAGACACCAGAAGATCATAAATAAAATTAACTACAGTTTGGACAGGCGCTCTGCACCAAACGTGCTTTTCACACCTCCTGTATCCCAATTAAAACACTTCTCAACAGCTCCAGGAAGCACCACGTGTCCCTCCCAGGAGCAAACACCTGTAATTTAAAGTACACGTCGCTTTGCTCAATAAGTCCTTCAAACAGTTCTGCTGTGAGTTTTGTCAGAAATTATACTTTCTTACACAGCTCCTCACAAAGACTGTGAAATAGAATCTTCTTTTAAGCATTTCTGTACCAGTACTAGACCTCAAAGGTCAGTATCTATGTCAGTTAATATCACCGCTTTGAAAAGCTTAGAGAAAGAACAGACTCAGACTTTGTTATTAATTTATAAAATCCCTTTCCCCATGTAACTTATTTGCAAGTAAAAGCTTATTCCCTCCCATTTTCCTCTGAAATGGAAGAACGGTAAGTACCCAACCCCCTTCTACCGTCTTTAAACTCCGCCTAACGCCATACGTGTGGTTCCTTAGAGGCTCACTGCTAACCTGTGCTGCAAAACTGGGTTTATCCTGGACAACGCCAACACGGAAAGCTGTCCCATCGCTGGCAATCGGCGTGTTTGTACCGCAGCTAGCAGAGGACTAGGCTGCACGGACAGCGAAGAGCTCCTTGTCCGGGCGCCACGGCCGCTCCCAGGCCGTACCCACCCGGCCTGAGCACGCCAACGCCACGCTACAGCGTCAGCTGCCTGTGGCTGCATCTCTCCACGCTGTCCTAGACATCGAGCTCTGCTTTTCCAAACTGCAGTGATATCCAGAGCAGATGAATCCTTGTGCACCGTTGGTAGATGAGGCGCACGATACATGTTACGACAGATATATCTGATGGGTTGCACATCAAAGGTCTCTAACAACAGATCAGATCTCCTTCGGTAGCTTTTTCATAAGCATCTCAGAATATTTAGTCTTGTTACAATGTCTAGCATGTGAAAAAACCCCACTGCGGTTTAATTCAAAATTAGCTTTTTACTTGCTTTAATGCAATTCATTCCGAAGCTCTTGAACACATCTCCCCATCAACACATTTCTTGGTTGTATCTAGACTCATTTAAAATTTTTCTTTTTATTCAGTAGTATTTTGAGCACCCACTTACCTAGAGGAAATACTTGTTAAGAAGTGCAATACCAACTCAGAAGTTTCTCTTCCCTTGCTCACACCCCTAGATTTCTCCTGACAAGTTTGTCATCCAAGAAGAATATCCAATAAACCACAGCTCTTACTTCAGAAAATGGAAGTTCACATAATTTTTTAGGAAGGATAAACCAGCTGCCTGCCCAGTAGTTCCTCTGTGACTGTCAAAGCTGCAGCTGAAAACGTATGGGCAAACAGTACAGGGTTTTGGTTACCAGTCACGGAAGCGGACATCTGAGCCGAGACCAGAAGAACCAACTTTTCTGCAAAATACTGCCACATCCTTTCCCTGAGTCACACACTTCAACCCATCTTTGAAGACTTACTGAAGAAAACGCAGAAAGAGTTAAGACACAGGAAAGAGTTAAGAACAGTTACAAGTATTATCAAAGAGGAAGAACCACAGTGTTAAGGTCGGCCAGTGGGGTCAGGGGAGAGTGGAGGAACGAGGAGAGGGGGTTTTTCACGAAATGTTTTCCATTGACCTGAAGTGCAACGGTATTCATCGAATGCAGGTGCTTAATAAAACCTATATTCCAGTCTTTGGGGGTTTTCAGTTTCAGGTCTCGGGAGCCCAAGTTTCTCATGGGAAGCAATAAGGATACATCTAAATCTACAAAGGGATTCCACCAAAGCATTTAGTCTTCAGACACTTGCAGACCGCAATCTATAATCCTAATTCCCTACACACCACTGGGAAACAGCTACGGACACCAGCACACAATCTCAACAGTCCCCAAAGCGCAGGCAGCAACACCTCGCTTTACTTCTCACCTCACACGCGCACATTCCCGCATGGGTTAACCCCGAGGACATCAGGGTGCACATCCGACCTCTGCCACCTTGACTGCTCGTATGAAGAGACAGTGAAGTTCACCAGCGTCAGTGCAGAAATGACCAGACTGCACCGACACAGAATTAGGCAATTGGATACTATTCCGCCTTTTTCTCTGATGATCTTCCACTACGTTCCCATGGGACTAAAGATAAAACCTTCATAACCAGTGCTGTTTCACAACTAAAACCATGCGATAAGAAGAGAGCTCAACAGTTTGCCAACACCTGAGATCACATGTGGTATCTTGATATGCAGGGCAGTTGCATGAAGCCCAGGACTAGCTCTAAGCTTCCAAAAGGCGCTCTCTCCTCCAGTTACAAGTCCATAAATCCTTAGGCCATTTTGGTCAGTATCCCATAATGGGAACTGAAGTAGCAGCGATTATTGCTCCAGAAAACTGTACCTTTCATATCAGACTCAAAGCTCTCAACAACTGCAAAAGACTAATTTTCACACAGACCAGATTACAAAATAGTTGGAAAAATTCAGAGTAAACTTATTAACACAGGTCTCACAGTCACAGCAAAGAGCAAGTGCATTCTTAGCTTGCACGTAATATGAAAAAGTGGCTCCTTTCATCAAAACCAGGATCTGTCACCCAGGGCTGATTTTACACACACACGGAAGAGACTATACTTACGTAACACATTCTTTTCAGCAGTAAATCTAAGATAATTTTCATAACACATTAGGGTTTCCAAAGACTGCAGACTCAGCTTCGGCTCCAGGAAAAGCACTGTGTGTGAAATAAGGTTTGGAAGTAGCACAGATTTATCATGAGCTCAGACACCACCGGCTTGTTTTTCTTGTTCCTGACAGGTACCTACCTCACCTCCCAGCGACCACGCATGCCTACAGATACCTTCATCGTCAGTGCCGATTGCATCACTGCCACAGCGACCAGACACCGACTTTTTCATAAACTGTTTCTTAGTCCTGGATTGTTTAGGTCACCTCTGACGGAAGGGCTGGCTGAAAAAGCTCACGTGTCAAAGCTGAGTAGAAAGGGGTCTCATTTAATCAGTCTAAAGATGCCTTTAGTAAGAGGCAACTGCAAGTCAATTTGTAATTATTACAAATTACGAAAAACAGTTTCTAAATAACTCTGCATGTTAACTCTGGAAATGAAAGCACTGCCTTTGTAAGACTGTTCTGTGAACAAGTTTCAGTACTGGTACCAAAGGTCATTAAGCATATCTAAAAACAGGAAAAGACTTCACATAACAGACTCAAGACAGGCAGGCTGACACAAAGGTATGAAACTGGCTTTGAATTCTCTTCTAGGAAATTTGAGTCTTCAACAGTTCCGACCACAACCAAAAAAACCCCAAAGCCTGTCTCCTGATATCTGAATGCCTCCCTCAGCTTCTGGGTTCGGTTTTGGGTTGTGTTTTGTGTTGGGTTTTGTTCTTCCTTTCTCTCTCTCATCTCTTTACCGCACTCTACTTCCTGAAATCAACAGTCTTAAAAAAATCTTGGCACAACTCTTAGGAACAACTTACACCACTCTTTTCACTGGACTGAAGTGAACGTGATTCAGCTCGTCAAGTTTAAGCCTTCACAGCACTGAATGAACAACTTGCATTAATTCTTCTCATTAAAAAAATATCAAAGTGCTCCAAAGAGTGCTCGCAATGCCTGATGCGGTATCACGCACTGAAACTGCCTGGTCATTAATGGCCATCCCCAGGCATGGGATTTTTACAGCAGGGAAAGAACTAAAACTGGGAGAGTCCCCAAACACACAATTCTTACGGTAATCGTTGCTGGTTTACGTTTTACTGGCGCCTCAATAGTGCACCATACTTCACATCGGAGAAAGAGAGTAGCAGTCCCACCTAAATCTGCATGCAGTTCAGTGACTAAGTTTACAAGGTAGACTAGAAGGTGCATCAGAACAGAGGGGGCAGAAGGATGGGGTTGGGTTACGGTCTTCAACAACTACAAATTTTTCCAGTGGAAAAACATCCTTAAAACAACATGTATTTATTTCAAAGAGAAACCGCTGACCCAAAAGCCACAAAATTCTTAAGAGCCACGTATGTGTTGAAATAGTCGTGACTCGTGTGCAACCCTAAACAGTGAGGACTGTAATTAGCAGAAAGGTAATTAAACATGAGTTAATCTCCTCTAAAGGAAAGGGTGGGGCAATATGATCTAAGAGACTCATGAAGAGAAAATACGAAAGCCATTAGACAATTTCTAAATTAGGAAAGAAACAGGGTGGCTATCTTTGCAGATTGGATCATGTGAGTCTTCACAGTTTTAATACGCATCTTGCAATTAAGAAATTTCAGCTACGGCAGAGGTTTGCTAGTATAAGCAGTGCAGGCTGCTAACTAACGATCCCGAGAAAAGGAACAGTTAAGCGCGACGACAGACACGCTCTGACCAGCCACCTGGAAACCACCGCGATTCCGCAGGGGAAACGGCAGCCACCGCTTACAGCCTCTGGAGCCTCACGGCCGCGAGGCTTCAACGCTCTACCCACAGGGCTCACATTCGCTCCAACTCGAAGATGTGTTTTCCCCCTCCAACGTCAGTTCAGACCTTAAGCTACAGCTTTGTTTGTCCGCACCAAGTTCTTGGCTACTGCCCGCAGCGGTGACCGCTCCGCCAGGACAGCATGCGTCCATGAATTAACAGAGCACGGCTCACCACGTACACGTGACTCGGAACTGCACTTTTAAATGAAATCACAAGGAACATCTAAAAACTGCTTTGTACTGTTTGACTGGAAATTCAAGCAAGAACATCGAGAGGATTAGCTAAACCTTCTAAAATCTCCTCAGAAACAGCAGCAATCGGCTTCTACACGCTCTGTGGTTTTTGCCAACGTGTCAACCACGCTCACGTGGACACAGATCAAAACTGCGTTTGTGAGAACCTCAGAGAGAAACTTCAAAACATCTTATGCACTTTGTACCTGACTTGTTACCGACAGCATTTCAGTAGTGCTTCACAAGCGTGATTTTTAGGTCTAGTTTTAGATCACAAGTAGTCCATCATCAGGACAAAAAAAAAAAGGCATAATTGGGGATTATATAGAAAACATCAGGAGGGGAAGGAGGGAGCTGAGAAAGACTGTTCTAGACCGCAAAACAAAATCAAGTACCAGAATCACGGGCTGTCTTCAAAAGCTTATAATCATAGTCTGTGGTGTAAAGCGATCTTATGAATTGGTGTAATTGGCCTTATATCCAATTCTTCCCTTCTGTTGTGCGCTGTTTTGGTTTTTTTGTCAGCAAAACATTCCACTGAGTTACAATTCTCTTCCTAATCCTCCTCCCTGCAAAACACTTGCGTAACCACGTCCAGAAGGCCAACACATCCCATTCCCGAGTGAAGTACTGTTCCTGGAAACCATGTCCTTCTGCTCTGATCGCCGAGCGCTCATCCGTCTCAGAGGAGTCTCAGGTAACTGGAAAACCAAGAGCTGCTCGGTACATGTCCTAGAGTTCTGGCCTGAGGAACTGCTGATGCAAAGCACCACTTCAAAAATAGTTTCACGACTATGAGACCAAACAAGAAAAGCACGGCAAGTCACATCAATAATGGATTCAAATCACAACCTCCAGAACACCACCCTTTTTCCAAAACTGTGCCGTGCCACTAACTCCCAGCACCGGGCCAGATCACGGCCCCACTCAGCCCAAAAAATATGACCCGAATTTTGCCTGTAACCACCCCTTCAGTTAACCCGTCACATGAGCAACGGTGCCGCTGCCACGTACCAAGGCAGCCCAGACCAGCGGGGTTTAAGACAGCGTCAAACCACCCCCTCAGAGAAGTCTTTGTCACTTCAAGCGCATCATTCACCTTTCCGTACCTCACACCCTCTGAGAGCACGGCCGCTCCCTGCTTCAAGGGAGCGACTTGAACACTCCGCAGGGCGCTCATACAGTGACAAACGCCCACAGAACATCCAAAACGCGCTGCTCAGCACCTTCAGTACACTCCATGTGGCTCGAGTTTAAAGGCCTTTGATCCCCGTCTCACAAGAAGCAGCGGCGCACAGGTAATACAAGCAGAGTCCAAACCCCCTCGACCCACAAGGAGCTTCGCAGGGGAACAGGCTGAGGGGGGCACGTTTGCAAAGCTATCGGTGACACCTTCACCTGGTTAACCACTGAAACACCCCCACGGAATTAAAAAATAATAAGAAGAATACATATTATAAAAGCAACTTAGTTTTAGGAGCTGCACATGGCGGAAACTGTCTGACGGAGTTTCTCCGTGCCCCGGCGCGTTACGCCGCTCACGGCCCAGCCCCCGGAGCCGGCAGACACACCCCCCCCCCGCGGTGACCGGCAGACCCCCCCGAGCCCGGCCGACC